>JALGBA010000713.1:685000-720000 GCA_023970755.1 Azemiops feae | reverse complement strand
TAGATGCCTTCCTTCCTTCCTTCCTTCCTTCCTTCCTTTCTCTTCCCTCCCTTTCCCTTCTCTCCTTTTATTTCCTTCCTTCTTTTCTTCCTGTATAGCTAGATGCCTGCCTTCCTTCCTTCCTTCCTTCCTTCCTTCCTTCCTTCCTTCCTTCCTTTTATTTCCTTCCTTCCTTTTTTTCTTCCTTCTGTATAGCTAGATGCCTTCTTTCCTTCCTTCCTTCCTTCCTTCCTTCCTTCCTTCCTTCCTCTTCCCTCCCTTCCCCTTCTCTCCTTCTTTTATTTCCTTCCTTCTTTTCTTCCTTCTGTATAGCTAGATTCCTTCCTTCCTTCCTTCCGCCCTTCTTTTCTTTCCTTCCTTGAATACATATAGCTAAATACCTTCCTTCCTTCTTTCTTTCCTCTTTCCTCCCTTCCCCTTCTTTCCTTCTTTTATTTCCTTCCTTCTTTCCTTCCTTCTGTATAGCTAGATGCCTGCCTTCCTTCCTCCCTCCCTCCCTTCCTTGAATACATATAGCTAAATTCCTTCCTTCCTTCCTTCTTTCCTTCCTTCTGTATAGCTACCTAGATGCTTGCCTTCCTTCCATCTCTCTTTTCCATCTCCTTCTCCCTCCCTCCTTCCCCATTGCATCCGTCCATCCATCCATTTTTCCATCCCCTTTTCCTTCCTTTATTCCTGTGTTTCTTCCTGCATAGAATGCTCTGCTTTGTTTTCTAAAGAATCTGCTTCTTCAAACATTACCCTAACTTAGACACGGGCCCAAAACAAAGACCAATGTTTATATATCCCTTGTCCTTCATCTTGACTTTTTTGACCCTCTCCCATGGACATTCCTGGGTGTGTGGCATTTCCTGTGGGACCCACAAGATTGCTGGACCCCCCAATTTGACTCTAGAGTCTAATTTTAATGGCAAACTGGAGTCAAACTCCAGAATTATCAGCCATTGTAACAATCTGACTAGGAAAATCCCCATAAGTTCAATCAGGGACAAAGGGTTAAACTTTTAACTGATTAAAGTTTGAGGTTTCCACAGGTTGATGTCCTTCTCCCCAGTGTGCTTAAGTCAGCCCAGATGTTTAGCATTCGTAAGTGTATACGTGTGCACTTTTTCTTCAAAAATGCATTTTTGTACATTTTTGCAATTTTCCCCTCATTACAGGACGACCAATGTCTTCAATGCAATGGGGGGTTTGTAGGCATTTTACCCTGGTTAAAAAAGTGTTTTCATTTTTTGTTTCTTTGATTTTTTTTCAAAAAAAAACAACCTAATGTAAGTATTAAGTTTAGGAGAGTGTGACTATGAGTCCAAGTTTTATAAATGGGTTTGGGACAGGCAAATTACTCTCCTCACCCCTAATTTATTGGTAATTCCATTCCATTGACCTGTGGAGTATGAGTCAATAAAGCTATATATTAAAATTATATACTTTAATATTTATTTAAGTGCATCAAGAGAGTTTGCCAGGGCATCCCAGCCCAGATCAGAGGACAGTATAGGAGTTATACCATAATTTTCTGCTTCTTGGAGAATCAGTTCACCAGCTAAAAACTAAAATGGGAAAACCCCATTTCCTCTATTTATAAAATGGGAAAATATTGCTTCTTAGCAGAATTCAACAACAAGATTGTGTCTGTTTCCAAATGACAGCAGACATTTTTTAAGGGGAAAGATGGAATTTTCTCCCCGCTTTGTGGATAGCCATAAGCATGGAACAAGTAGTCCTTGATTTACAGCAGTTCGTTTAGCGACTCTTCGAAGTTCACAACGGCACTGAAAAAAGCGACTTATGACCATTTTTCACACTTACAACCATTGCAGCATCCCCCTGGTCACGTGATCAAAATTCAGAGGCTTAGCAACTGGCATGTACTTATAACGGTTGCAGTGTCCCAGGGTCACGTGATCCCCTTTTGTGATCTCCGGGCAAGCAAAGTCTATGGGGAAGCCATATTCACTTAACAACCGTGTTAGTAACTTAACAAGTGCAGTGATTCACTTAACAACTGTGGCAAGGAAGGTCATAAAGTGGGGTAAAATTCACTTTTTGGGCACAGTCTCCAATTTTCCCAGGTAAATTCTTGTTTTACTAAACGGCCACGCCTCTTCTCCAATACCGTCGTTGTGCTGTTCTACACCACACACACACACACACACACACACACAATGCTTCGGTTATTGGCTTGTGGTTATTCCCAGCTCACTCGTGTCATAATTACCTGATGCACAATTATTACGCGAAGGCAGAATCTGAATCGGAACGAAAACGAGGATTAAAATTCCCTCTCAAATTCTCTTTGGCCCTTCCAAAGCCTGGCCTTTTTTTTTGCACATTATTTTTATTTTTATTTTTGGCTCGCTTACCTTGGTAAGATCAGTCCCTGGTAAATTTTTTTTGGGGGGTGATGGTGGTTGGGAAGCCAAACGAAGCAAAAGGAAGGAAAAGGTTAACATTCGGTGGAGACATCCATCTCCAGCCTAAAGAAATGAATCTAATCTGTGTTGAGATATCGCTATTGTTTGACCCGATTTATGTCCAAAAGGCAAGGAAAAGTTCTGATGCCACTTTTCTCCAAGGCCTTCTGGGGCCAGCGGATGCTGTTATTTGCTTTTCAAGGGAGATCAATCATCTTTCCAAACCAGAGAAAATAAAAAGAAGAAAGAACGGGCGGGGGGGGGGAACCCAGGGACATTTTTTTAATTTACCTGCTGACGATTTCCAAAATGAATTCGGGCCCTTGAAAGGAATGGCATTTAATATGAAAGGTGTATGGGCAAGACATGACCTTATTCAAATGTCGGCACCATTACAGCGTCGTTCCTGGTCTAATTATAATTAAATACTTTATGCTTTCCTTGCAAATCCTTTTGATCAATCACTGATAGGAACATTAATATCACATTGGCCCCGAGCACCGGGCTCCCTCACAAGTGTTTACGGATCAGCGGGTTTCCATTAAGGAAGACGCGGGTTCCCGTCGTGCAAACGTCGTGGGCAAACGTTCGGAAGTGGCCTTGACGTCAGAATAAAAATGAAGAAGGGGAGAAGTAACTTCCAGGGTTTTTTCCCCCAGAAATTTCTAATTTCTTTCTAAGTAATAACTCCAAAATCTATTAAGAAAACACAAGAAATGGGGATTTATTTATTTTTTTGAATAAAGACTAACACAAGGGATAAACCTTTGCCTATTACCTACAGCCCTGTTTTGCTGCAGATGAAATTAAACAAAGGCAAATATTTGCAAACTTACATATTTTTATATCCCTCCGAATACCAAACGGGGTTTGTGTGAATTACGGAAACAGGGCAATGGCTTTGTTGTTTTAAGTCACTATTTTTCCATGGAACAAAATGAAATGTCTGCTGTGTGGTGATAACCACAGCTTACAAATTAGATGTTTTCCTATACCTCTCTCTCTCTCTCTCTCCCCTGAACCCTTTCCTGCTTTATGCAATTACTTTTCTATAAGCTTTAGGCTACATCAGGAAAACAAAACCAAACTAAAAAAAATAATAATGAAATAAAACAAAATTAACTGGGAACTCACCGAGCTAAAACTTGTGTTATAAGAGATTAATCATAAACAAGGGGAAGTCATTTTACCAGACCATTAAATGTGTGTGTGGGTATACGTGCACTTCCCCAGGTGTGCCCGTATGTACACCTTATATAGAGTAAAACAAATGCAATTTTAATTTGACCCATAGGCCTCCTTTTATTCTTACAGAAATTAATAAAATCGAGATTGAGTTTTTGATGCATATCTCTCGCTTAAAGGACAAATCTCGGGTGCCTTGTTTTCACGAAACTGGTTTTGCTAAACCTGATCAGCGGTTTTTATGCCATACATCCATGTCTGCTTGGATGAGAGACAGATAAAGGAGGGATGGAGATGATAGATAAATGAGAGAGAGAGAGAGAGAGAGAGAGAGAGAGAGAGAGAGAGAGAGAGAGAGAGAGAGAGAGAGAGAGAGAGAGAGAGAGAGAAGAAGAAGAAGAGAAGAAGAAGAAGAAGAAGAAGATAGAAGAAGAAGGAAGAGAAGAAGAAGAAGAAGAGAAAAGAAGAAGAAGAAGAAGAAGAAGAAAGAAGAAGAAGAAGAAGAAGAAGAAGACTGATGATGATGATGATGATGATGATGATAGAAATTGTTTGAAATGGTATAGGGTTTCCTGCCTGAGCAGGAGGTTGGACTAGAAGACCTCCAAAGTCCCATCCAACTCTGTCATTCTATTCTATTCTATTCTATTCTATTCTATTCTATTCTATTCTATTCTATTCTATTCTATTCTATTCTATTCTATTCTTTCTCCTATATTCTATTCTATTCTATTCTATTCTATTCTATTCTATTCTATTCTATTCTATTCTATTCTATTCTATTCTATTCTATTCTATTCTTTATTCTGTCTCCGGATGTGGTTCTCCAGAATCTTCACCAGGATCTTCACCATCTCTGCTGTCAAACGGACCCATTTATTTGGGGAAATGTGAGCGACCATCCCCGATTTAAACCTCGGTGTGAGCTGCTTCACCATGGAGCGCGCGGTGTGGGTGGAAGTTATTAAATTAGTGAAGTTCCTCACAATGAACTGTAGGTTGCTGTACCACCAGCTGCTGATGGAGGGAGGGAAAAATAAATTCTAAGATTGGATTAGATGTAAAGGTTAATCCATAAATCAAAATGAAAATGTCAGTTGCCTTTTAACATTGATTGAGATGTAATTTGGTGTCGGCGCTGCAATGTTTTCTTATATACGTTCGCAAATCTCCTCCTGTTAGAGGCCCGGTTTTTTTTTAACCAAAACAAATTAAGTCATTTGTTTTGTTTATATAAGCACGTCAAGATTGATGACCTTGTTCCTTGATACTGTTCTTTTTTTTTTCCCCTCTCGTTCCCCATCGACTGCGTTGTCAAAACGGAAGAAATATTTACACCTGTCTGCTGAAACTCTGATAGGCAAGGGATGGGGCTGTCTGACTTCTATTAATTGGCTGAAAAAACTACTTCACTAAGTGCAGAATTGTAATCATTTATAATATCCCAGATTTTTTTTTTTTAAAACACCACAGGTTAGAGGAAATATCTGCATAAAAAAGGAGTCTATAAAAAGGTAACATGTTTTTTTTTAGAAAAATTTGTTGTTGTTGTTAGTTGCGAAGTCATGTCCAATCCATCGTGACCCCATGGACAACATTCCTCCAGGCCTTCCTGTCCTCTACCATCTTCTGGAGTCCATTGAAGCTCACGCCTACTGCTTCAGTGACTCCATCCAGCCATCTCATTCTCTGTCGTCCCCTTCTTCTATCGCCCTCCATCTTTCCCAGCATTAGGCTCTTCTCCAGTGAGTCCTTCCTTCTCATTAGGTGGCCAAAGTACTTGAGTTTCAACTTCAGGATCTGGCCTTCTAAAGAGCAGTCAGGGTTGATCTCCTCTAGGACTGACCGGTTTGATCACCTTGCAGTCCAGGGGACTCGCAGGAGTCTTCTCCAGCACCATAGTTCAAAGGCCTCAATTCTTTGGCGCTCAGCCTTTCTTATGGTCCAACTTTCACAGCCATACATTGCAACTGGGAAAACCACGGCCTTGACTATACGTACTTTTGTTGGCAGGGTGACGTCTCTGCTTTTTACTATGCTGTCTAGATTCGCCATAGCTTTCCTCCCCAGGAGCAAGCGTCTTTTAATTTCTTGGCTGCAGTCCCCATCTGTGGTGATCTTGGAGCCCAGGAAGATAAAATCTGTCACTACCTCTTTTAGAAAAATACATCCCTTCAAATGTTTGATTCTGGATATGTGTCACGCAATTGCAATTATTTAATTTAATAGGAGAAGAGAGAGGAACTGTCTTAAATTATCTTCTCAAAAAAAGAAAAAATTGCCCTTCGGTTAGCTAGCCTGCTAAGGAATTTTACGTTAAACACTGTCCAGTTTTTGCAAATCCACTTTTGGACATCAGGGGGCAGTAGAGAACAACCTGGCTCCCCCTGTCTTTTCGTTTGCATACCAAACAATGAAACGAGTGCAGGAAGTCCTCGACTTAACGGCCATAACTGAGCCCAAAGTTTCTGTTGCTAAGTGAGACAGTTGTTAAGTGAGTTTTGCCCCATTTTATGACCTTTCTTGCCACACTTGTTAAGCGAATCCCTGCAGTTGTTAAGTTAGTAACACGGTTGTTAATGTTTAGCAGAACGTCATGTTGGAGAACTCATAACAAATCCTTCCATTCCCCACCATCCAGTCAGAGCTGAGGAAGCTTCTTGGATGAGAAGTGAAACGTCTTCAAAGAAGAAACAAGAAAGTCCAGTGGCCTCCTGAAAAAGCACCTTTGGGATATTCCCGGAGAGAAGAACAGCAGAAGACCCAAAACAGGGTGGCGTGACCTGCTGAATTTTTCTAAAGCTGGTTGATATATCCAGAAAAGACAAGTGGATAAAATTTTAACCAAGGATGGCAGAGAACATTCATGCTAGCTTCCATCTGTATCTCCTGGCTCGCTGGCAAGGGGGAAATTCCACTCCATCGGGCTACGATGCAGCGGAAATAACCAAGCTGCCGTGAAGGATTTCATTTCAGAGGGATTACCAACAATTTCAGACATTTTTGAAGAGGCTGGGAAGTTCCCCAGAAACGTAGCTGGATTCCCCTTTCCCAAGAAGCCACAGGCAAGCTGTTTCTCCCTCACAGACCCACACACACACACACACACACACATATACACACACTGGCCTAGCTTTAACGCCGACACAGCCCTGTAACCATTTGCATGGTATATTTGGCTTTCGTCCAGCAGTCCCTATCCAGCTGTTGACCTGGAGAGCCAACATAAATAGCGGGAAGAGCTTAGGTAGATTCCCTAAATCCATCCAATTAAACCTGCCAGCAACGAAAAACACCAGCCTGGCGACAAAATTGTGAAAAAAAAGAAAGAGATGCCCAACAAATTTTGGGGTTTTTTTTTCTCCTCCCCACGAGATGGCAGTAGAATTCAAGCTTTCAGCCCAAGGATTTTTCTGGAAGGTCAGGCTAGCAAAACAAGCCATCCCCTAGCTAGCCGTCCACCAGCAATTCTTTTGGAGAAATTTTGGACCCCGTTGTGTTTCTTCTCTTTGTAGAAATAGATCGGGTAAGGCCACACTTGGAATACTGCATCCAGTTTTGGTCACCACGATGTAAAAAAGATGTCGAGACTCTAGAAAGAATACAGAGAAGAGCAACAAAGATGATTAGAGGTCTGGAGGCTAAAACATATAAGGAACGGCTGCTGGAATTGGGTATGTCTAATGTTTAATGAGGTTTAATGAAGAGAAGGATGAGGGGGGACATAATAGCCATGTTCCAATATCTCAGGGGCTGCCACAAAGAAGAGGGAGTCAAGCTATTTTCCAAAGCGCCTGAAGGCCGGACAAGAAGCAACGGATGGAAACTAATCAAGGAGAGAAGCAATGTAGAACTAAGGAGAAACGTCCTGACAGTTAGAACAATTAACCAGTGGAACAACCTGCCTCCAGAAGCGGCGAATGCTCCAACACTGGAAGTTTTTAAGAAGAGACTGGACAGCCATTTGTCCGAAATGGTATAGGGTTTCCTGCCTGAGCAGGGGGTTGGACTAGATGACCTCCATGGTCCCTTCCAACTTTATTATTATTATTATTATTAGATAGAAGCAGCTGGCTGGGCGGTGTGAAGGGATAATTTTGAGTTTGTGGGGTTTTTTTTTAAATTTCTTCTGCCATTCCTTTTTTTCCAATATCTCTGCTCTGCAGAAACGGCTTCAGGACCGCATCTGGGCATAATTTCCAATTATGAAGTGATTTTTTTTCTTGGGGAAAAAAAAAAAGTCTTGAAAAGTCATTCTGGAGCATCTGCAATAACTGCTGGTGGCCTCAGACAAGGAAACAGAAGAGCTTCTGATACAGGTGATCCCGGACTTACAACAGTTCGTCTCGAAGTTACGACGACACTGGGGAAAAAATTGACCTAGGCCCCGTTTCCACCCTTACGAGCGTTGCAGCGTTTTCCTCCTGGCCAGGTGGTCAAGATTCAGACGCTTGGCAACTGGCTCGCATTAATGACGGTCGCAGGCTCGTGGAATCCCCCTTTGCCGCCTTCTGAGGAGCAAAATCCATGGGGAATCCATTGGTTGTCAACACAGAAGACCAAAAAATTTGTTTTAGAAGGTCCTCAATCTGCAACTCTTCTGACTACGGCCTTTGAAATAGCTTGGCCAGCTTACAGTCTGCAGATCTGGAGGGATACCTTAACCCCTATTTTGGTAACCACCTGATTTTCCTGAGGCATGACGTAGCGTAGTGATAGTCTTGGGAACCTGAGAGCTGTGGTGGCGCAGTGGTTAGAGCGCAGTATTGCAGGCTAACTCTGCCCACTGCCAGGAGTTCGATCCTGACCGGCTCAAGGTTGACTCAAACTTTCAAACTTCCATCCTTCCGAGGTCAGTAAAATGACGGCCCAGATTATTGGGGAAAGATGCTGACTCTGTAAATCACTTAGAGAGGGCTATAAAGCACTGAGAAACAGTATATAAGTGCTATTGCTATTCCTCCCTCCCTCCCTCCCTCCCTTCCTTCCTTCCTTCCTTCCTTCCTTCCTTCCTTCCTTCCTTCCTTCCTTCCTCCCTTCCTTCCTTCCTTCCTTCCTTCCTTCCTTGGTGGTGCAATGACTAGAATGCAGTATTGCAGGCTAATTCTGCCCACTACCAGCAGTTCGATCCTGACCGGTTCAGCCTTCCATCCTTCCAAGGTTGGTAAAATGAGGACTCAGATTGTTGGGGGGGGCGGGCACCATGCCAACTCTGTAGACTGCTTAGAGAAGGCTGCAAAGCACTGTGAAGTGGTATATAAGTCTCAGTGCTATTGCTACTATTGTATAACTTAATTTATTGGCCTTCCATAGAGACTGATTGATCACGAGATAATCAAGGCCTATCCTTCTCATTTTATAAGGATCTTAACCTTCAGGGCATCTCCCCCAAACCCACCTGATCAAGAAGTTTTCATCTGCCTGCCCTTATGGTATTCCTTTCTTACCAGTGGAGAAGTACATCTTTCATGGTCCAGCTAGTTTTGAATTACCTACTCTGGGTGGCAGTGTGGTGTGTTAATTGGACCAGGACTGTAGAGAGTTGGCTTCAGGTCCAGGCATTGGGTCATTCTGGGACAGTCTTGGTATCTCAACCAACCTACTCTATACTGATAAGAGAAGGGTATGGTCACCATGAGCTCCTAAAGAAAAGATGAGGTAGACACTGAAGGAAGGAAGGAGGGAGGGAGGGAGGGAGGGAGGGAGGGAGGAAGGAAGGAAGGAAGGAAGGAAGGAAGGAAGGAAGGAAGGAAGGAAGGAAGGAAGGAAGGAAGGAAGGAAGGAAGGAAGGAAGGAAGGAACTGCCCAGCCAAAAAGGTTGGGGAGAGAATGAAAAAGGAATGGACCAGAAGACCTTCTAGGTCCCTTCCAACTCTGTTATTCTGTTGACTCTGCTTAGGTGTTGAAGCCTAGATGTCCAATCCTATCTGAGATGCGAGTCCTTTCAACCCCTCTCATCTTGCTTTCATCCCAGCAAGGCCTTTGCCCAGCCGGCCAGCTGTTCCTACAGAAATTGGGGATCAGCAAGGAAGATTGGGAAAACATCAAAGTAAGGGCAGAAGTGGCCAGCTTTCATTGAGAGAGGCCTCTCTCATGGTGGGCCCACAGAAACTTGGAGCCGGCCCCAGGTACACACCAGGTAACAAAAAAGCCAGTGTGGACCTACACTGACTCACCGGTAAACCTCTGGAAACAAACATTTCAGGAAAGCACATGCCTGCCACCAAATATTTATAGTATCGCTACAGGATTGGAGAAGGAAGAAGGTAGACGCAAGGATGGAACGATGGTCATTCCGATGGTCAACCCTGGAAGGGAAGCTAAGGTGACTTTCAAAGGTTTTCATCAGCCTCTCTCCAGCGCCCCCCCTGAGACCTCAACCACTTCTTGCTTGAGGTCGGCTACTTAGAAGATATCCCAAAACCGACGATGTTTGTTATAGCAACAAGTCTCTATTTGCATCCAGACGTCCAGCTATTTCTACTGCTAAAGTACTTGTAGAAGATGATTTTGACATACACGACATGTGGAAATAGCATTGGATAGAAAATGGCCCCCCCTCCAAAAAAAATGTCAAACATTTCCCTTGCATCTTGAAGATAACCACTTGGATTTGACCAGCTCTGTGTGATATGGACAACACTGAACCGAATTTGCACCAGCCATGGTAGGTCTGCAGATCTACCCTCTACAAGTGGGGCAAAATACCACCACCAAATTTTCATTAGGGGGGCTGAAAAACAAACTGTCCAATATATAGTGTCAGAGGGTCAAAACAGAGCCTG
The DNA here is from genome assembly GCA_023970755.1 of Azemiops feae. Taxonomy (NCBI): domain Eukaryota; kingdom Metazoa; phylum Chordata; class Lepidosauria; order Squamata; family Viperidae; genus Azemiops; species Azemiops feae. The sequence continues at coordinate 709,616 of JALGBA010000713.1, read as the reverse complement.
TAATGTAGAGGTTGCTGATTTCCTGGCTGCGACAAATGAGGCAAAAATAATTCTTATCTGTAATCTAAACATTAAATTTATCATATTTTATATTTCGTATTTTGCATTTTTTCTCTTCTGTGCTTTTTAAATCAAAATGCGGTGTGAACGGGCCGTACGACACATAATCTATTTGCATCCCACGTACTGGATGGTCCAAGGATGAGCTGAAAGTTTGGTCACTAAAAGAGCAGAGTGTGATTGTCAGCTGCAAGGCAAGAAGGTCTTCTAGATGATGGTTGTCCCCCTGGGAAATAATAATAATAATAATAATAATAATAATAATAATAATAATAATAATAATAATAATAATAATAATAATAATAATAATAATAATAATAATAATAATAATAATAATAATAATAATAATAATAATAATAATAATAATAATAATAATAATAATAGTGGTGGTGGTGGTGATGAAGAAGAAGAAGAAGAAGAGGAGGAGGAGGAGGAGGAGGAGAAGAAGAAGAAGAAGAAGAAGAAGAAGAAGAAGAAGAAGAAGAAGAAGAAGAAGAAGAAGAAGAAGAAGAAGAAGAAGAAGAAGAAAAAGAAAAAGAAAAAGAAAAAGAAAAAGAAAAAGAAAAAGAAAAAGAAAAAGAAAAAGAAAAAGAAGAAGAAGAAGAAGAAGAAGAAGAAGAAGAAGAAGAAGAAGAAGAAGAAGAAGAAGAAGAAGAAGAAGAAGAAGAAGAAAATATAGACTAGACTAGGAATAGACTAGACTAGACTAGACTAGAATAGAATATAGAATAGAATAGAATAGAATATAGACTAGACTAGACTAGACTAGACTAGACTAGACTAGACTAGACTAGACTAGACTAGACTAGAATAGAATAGAATAGAATAGAATAGAATAGAATAGAATAGAATAGAATAGAATATAGACTAGACTAGACTAGACTAGACTAGACTAGACTAGACTAGACTAGACTAGACTAGAATAGAATAGAATAGAATAGAATAGAATAGAATAGAATAGAATAGAATAGAACCCCTCACCCAAGTAGGAGACCCTACACCATTTCTGACAGATGGCAGTCCAGTTCTCTTCTTGAAAGCCTCCAGTGATGAAACACCAACAACATCTGAAGGCAAACTGTTCCATTGGTTGATTGTTCTCACTGTCAGGACATGTCTCCTTATTTCCAGGTTGAATCTCTCCTTGATCAGTTTCCGTCCGTTATTCCTTGCCTGGTCTTCAGGTGCTTTGGAAAATAAGTTGATCCTCTCCTCTTTGCGAGACCCCCCTCAATATTGGAACACCGCTCTCGTGTCTCCCCTGGTCCTTCTCTTCACTAGACTAGCCATGCCCAGTTCTTGTAGCCGTTCTTCATATGTTTTACCCTCCAGTCCCCTGATCATCTTTGTTGCTGTGGAAGACAGTGTCAAAAATAAGAGTACAGAATGGTACCCCAATGCTAAAGAAGGGGAAATCAACTGGCCTAGCTGATCTGGCCAAGGATGCTTTCTAGACATCACCAGCATGATGGGGAGACCTCTTCGTGTCCATGCAGATGAACCTCCATTGTTTCTAGTATTGCTCAGCACTGTCCTATTTTTTCAGCACGCCAGATTATTTTTTTGTTAACCGTAGCCGTCAAAGCCGTCCAAAGGAAATCTTGATCTTTTCCCCCCCGGAGACTTCACTGCAATTTTGTTTTGACTACATTCAGGTTAACTGTCTTGGAATCCAGAATCCAGGCCCACGCGGAAGAAATTCCAGGGATGTTTCCCGATGAGTTGTGTATAGAAAAGACTCGGGTTTTTTTTTCCCCTTTTTGATATTAAGGGCCACCGTGACCTAGAAACTGAACTAACCATTGGTGTGGATTCAAAGAGTTTTGGCAAGGCTGGCTGAGCCCAAGAAGGAATGTCCATGGCGGGTGCAAAATCTGAGGGATATTGGAGGTTTTCCTCCACAGTAATGGTGCAGGAGCTCCTCTGCCATGCCTGAAGGTCAAGAGATACTCAGACTGGTCCTCCAAGACTTTGCTACTATCTCCAGAAGTACTTAAGGGAACTGCCTCTCCCTCTCCTGCTCTCCCTCCCCTCCCCTTCTCCCTTCTTCCTTCTCCATCTCCTGTTCCCTCTCCCTCCCCTCTTCTACCCTACTTCTCTTTCCTCCATCCCTCCCCTTCTCTCCAGTCTTCCCTTCTCCTTCTCCCTCTCCCTCTCCCTCCCCTCCCTCTCCCTCTCCATTACCTTCCCCTCCCCTTCTGTCCCTTCTTCTCCCTCTCCCTCTCTCTCTCCCTCTCCCTTTCCTGCTCTCCCTCCCCTCCCCTTCTCCCTTCTTCCTTCTCCATCTCCTGTTCCCTCTCCCTCCCCTCTTCTACCCTACTTCTCCTTCTCTGTTTCCTCCATCCCTCCTTCTCTCCAGTCTTCCCTTCTCCTTCTCTCTCTCTCCCTCTCCCTCACCCACTCGCTCTCCCTCTTCCTCCCCTCCCTCTCCCTCTCCATTACCTCCCCTTCTGTCCCTTCTTCTCCCTCTCCCTCTCTCTCTCCCTCTCCCTTTCCCCTCCTTCCTCCCCCTCCCCTTCTCTCCCTTCTTCCCCTCTCCCTCTCATCTTTCCATTTTCTCCCTCCCCTCCCTCTCCTCTCCTCTCTTCCCCTCTCTTCCCCTCTCATAATCTCCCTCTCTCCCTCTCTCCCTGGATATTTCTCCGAGATCCGTTGGTCGTCGTCGGTTGCCTTTTCTCTCTTTCCGTGCCCCCTCCTCAAAGCTCTCTCTGGGAACGTCAACTCTTTCTCGAGTAGAGACCTGTTTCAGAAAAAGCCCAGGAAGTTTCACCTTTCCCACAGTGCCTCTCCCTCCGAGATAAGCAAGGTTTCGCTTGCATCCGGGTTGCTGAAGAAGATGGAAACAGGCCTAAATGCCGGCTGCTGTTTCAAGGGAAGGCAACTTAGTCAGAACATATTTCTCCGTGTCCAGGCAGGATGGAGGGGCGGGAGATCAACGGGTGGGTTTCGAATGGGAGACTGACTTTCCCAGCGACGGGTCTGATCACCCCGACGCCTTGGGAATATTGCAACAGGTCAATTAAATATAGGTAGTCCTTGACTTACAACAGTTCGTTTAGTGGCCATTCAAAGTTACAATGGCGCTGAAAAAAGGGGGCCCAGGACCGTTCCTCACACGTAGGACCATTGCAGCATCCCCGGGGTCACGTGATCAAAATTCGGACTCTTGGCAGTGTCCCAGGGGTTATGTGATCCCTTTTTGCGGCCTTCCGGCAAGCAAAGTCAATGGGAGAAGCCGGATTCCCTTACCAACCGTCTCACTTGTTTAACAACTTAACAAACGGGGGCAAGAAAGGTTGTAAAATGGGGCAAAGCTCACTTTGTCACAGAAATTTTGGGTTCCGTCGTGATCGTAAGTCGAGGATTGCCCGCAACGTTGCTAATCGTTCGATAGCCAACGATCTACTTAAGCAATTGGATCAAAGTTGGGGAAATATATATATATTCTGATGGACGGGACCAAAACGTTCTCAAGAAATTCCACAAAAAAAAGCTTCAGAGGCTTTCCAGTCCTTCAACTTTAGCTCTGTCCCAGCCTGATGTTAATAGCTAATTATCTGGATTAATGACTGATTATTCTTCTCCCCTGTCTTTGACCTTTGGCAATACCAACATGCTTTATACTGATTTCTGGGGAGAAGGGAGGGGGGGAATGGACGGCCAGAGGGGAGGAGGGGAGGATGATCCAAAGTGTGAAATTAACCATTCCTTGGTTATGAAGTCACCATTTGGCACGCAGGGGCCGCGCACGAGTTCGAAGCTTTGCAGGACCCCTTTCCAAGCCCGTCTAGAGCGTGACCTTGCTGGCTTCAGTAATGAGAGTTTCCTGCGTAAGGTGGCCTATCCAGACCCGGGGAAGGAAAACCGAAGACAGCTGCAGGGCTGTGAACTGTAAAGGCGGTGATTCTGAGCGTGAGGAATCTCCTTGGAGAGAGAGGGAGCAATAACTCTCCAAAGCCAACCGGCTAGCTGGTTGTAACTTACCACGGAGTATCAGGATTCAGAAGCAGCTGGAAGGATTTCCACCTTGCCTACAGTGGGCTGGTGCAGATGCAGCAGGGAAGCAGAATAACAGAGTGGGAAGGGACTTTAGAGGTCTCCTAGTCCAACCCCCTGCTCAAGCAGGAAACCGTATATCAATTCAGACAAATGGTTGTCCAATCTCTTCTTGAAAACCTCCAGTGATGGAACACCCACAACTTCTGGAGGCAAAAATAGTACGGTAGAGGGCTCATCTTTCTTTCTTTCTTCCTTCCTTCCTTCCTTCCTTTCTTTCTTTCTTTCTTTCTTTCTTTCTTTCTTTCTTTCTTTCTTTCTTTCTTTCTTTCTTTCTTTCTTTCTTTCTTTCTACCTTCCCTTCCCTTCCCTTCCCTTCTCCTCCCTTCCCTTCTCCTTCCTTCTTTCCTTCCTTTCTTTCTCCCTCCCTCCCTCCCCTTCCTTCCCCTTCCCCTTCCCCTCCCTCCCTTCCCCTTCCCTTCCCCTTCCCCTTCCCCTCCCTCCTCCTCCCTTCCCTTCTTTTCCTTTCCTTCCTTTCCTTTCCTTCCCTTCTCCTTCCTTCCTTCTCTTTTCCTCCCTTTCCTTCTCTTTTCTCCTCCTCCCTCCCTCCCTCCCTCCCTTCCTTCCTTCCTTCCTTCCTTCCTTCCTTCCTTCCTTCCTTCCTTCCTTCCTTGAAAGTTACAAGGAGAAAAACTGGTTATCAGGGGTCCAGATTACTAGAATCTGAAGGATTGACTTGCTTCTGCTAAATAATAGGACAAATGTTTATGTTCTAATTGGAGGACAATTTTTGGCTTTCCGGGAGAGAAGGTTGGCGGGGGGGGGGGATAACGTTTCACATAAGACGTCCTTTGATGAGAAGAGAGCCGATGGTAGGACTTTGTCCGTACAATGATGAAAAGCCTTTTCAGCTCCCCAGCCCTGAGATGGGCCAGCGCAATCGTGGGCCAAGATGGAAGATGCTGACAGGACAATCTCGCTCTGAGGCCTTCTGTTTGCAAAGTGCTGCGTTGACTTGCCTTTCACGCTGATGAAATGTCAGCGGAGATGGAAAGAAAGGGGGTTTTGCTGCAAGAAACGCTGGGGATGAACACTAGTGTTGTCCTTAGGCTGGGTGGTCTCAGACGCCCAACAAGACCTGCTCAGATCATCTTTCTCTTCACTTTGTGATTCTTGAGCAAGTTAAATGCTTAGACAAGCAAAGGGTGGGGATATATCTTGGATAATGGAGAGGGGAGGAGAGGAGAGGAGAGAGGAGAGAGGAGAGAGGAGAGAGGAGAAGAGAAGAGAAGAGAAGAGAAGAGAAGAGAAGAGAAGAGAAGAGAAGAGAAGAGAAGAGAAGAGAAGAGAAGAGAAGAGAAGAGAAGAGAGAGAAGAAGAGAATGTGGAGTGGAGTGAAATAGAAACAGAAACAGAAATAGAATAGAATAGAATAGAATAGAATAATAATAGAATGAATAGAATAGAATAGAATAGAATAGAATAGAATAGAATGAATGATAGAATAGAAGAATAGAATAGAATAGAATAGAATAGAATAGAATAGAATAGAATAGAATAGAATAGAATAGAATAGAATAGAATAGAATAGAATAAGAATAGAATAGAATAGAATAAGAATAGAATAGAATAGAATAGAATAGAATAGAATAGAATAGAATAGAATAGAATAGAATAGAATAGAATAGAAAATATTAATGAAATATTATTAGAAAGTTCTTGGCTTACCACCATTCATTTAGTGACCGTTTGGAGTTACAATGGCACCAGAAAAATGTGTCTTACAACTCCTCACACTTATGACCGTCACAGCTTCTCCACGGTCATGTGATCAATATTCGGGCACTTTTCAAGCAGCCTGTGTTTACGGTGGCTGCAATGTCCCCGGGGTCATGTAAATGCCACTGGTGTGAATATAGTTCTTGTTACAGCTGTCCTTGACATAACTTCAAGGAATGCAAAACCTCTGTATTGACTCAAGATAAGTGTGAAAGAAAAAAAATGACAATAAGCACTCTATTGTTTGCTTGGCTGGTTGGAGAAAGGAAGGGCGTCCAGCTAATTTCTCTCGGTTTGAATATAATAGGATATATACTCCCGTGAAATCTGGAACTTTGAAGGTGCGGGGTTTGTAAACGAATCCCACTTCGGAACTGGGCGATAGATGGGACCGTTGGTAAAACAGCGAACATCTGCCACATTTTTCCAAAGCCCCCTGGAAGGCCTAACATTATGACATCATGTGGTTCCCCCCCCCCAAATCCCTCAGCTGTTACGGTTACCCATCCATCATCTTCTCGAGGAGCTTTTTCAGAGGTTGGTGGGCAAATGGTGGACTGGTGAGACACAGGAAAACAGTGGAACACAAGAGTCAGCTGCGTGGCGAAGGGCTGAAGGTTTGGGAGGGGGCTAGCAAAATCGTGTGTGTATGTGTGTGTGTGTGTGTGTGAGAGAGAGAGAGAGAGAGAGAGAGAGAGAGAGAGAGAGAGAGAGAGATCAGGAAATCGGCTCGGTGGATAATTTCCAGCATTTGTCCTAACGCCCAACGCCCCCCCCCCCGCTCTGTTCCCCCTCCATGGGTAAAAATTGACGGTTTTGCATAGCAAACCAAGTTGACAGATTCCAGCTCAACTCCGTTCAATGCCTCAACCTGTTGATGGGGGGGGGAAGTCTTACCCAAGGCACTAATCTTGTCTGCATTTTAACAATTCCTTCTTTCTTTCCTGCCTGCCTCCCTTTTTTTTTTTTCTTCCCTCCTTACTTCCTTCTCTTTTCCTTCTTTCCTTCTTCCCTCCCTTCTTCCCTTTTCCTTTCTCCCTCCCTCCCTCCTTCCTCCCTCCTTCCCTTCCTTCTTTCCTTCTTTCTTGCCCTCCCTCCTTTTTTCTTCCCTCCTTACTTCTCTTTTCCTTCTTTCCTTCTTCCCTCCCTTCTTCCCTTTTCCTTTCTCCCTCCCTCCTCCCCTCCTTCCCTCCCTTCTTTCCTTCTTTCTTTCTCTCCCTCCTTTTTTCTTCCCTCCTTACTTCCTTCTCTTTTCCTTCTTCCCTCTGTTCTTCCCTTTTCCTTTCTTCCTCCCTCCCTTCCTTCTTTCCTTCCTTTCTTTCCCCCTTTCTCCCTCCCTCCCAAACTGTATATGGAAACACTTAAAGACGGCTTGAAAAATACCATCCAAACATACAATTCTGTAATCCAGGCTGCGCGAAAGAGACCCAATCTATCTTTTTAAGTGGAAGCTACATACCCAATATTGTTTCACACATAAGCCCGTTTTGACAGCTTTCTAGAAGAGTCTCTGACAGGGTCAGCCCACCATCCTTGTGAGCTTTTTGTTAAAACCACAGGCCAGCACTTAGATATTCCTCTACCGTCGTCGATGTCTTCCTGACTTGTAGCTGCCTTGTATTGCCTCTGTCGAGAGGCATAAATTGCACTTGAGTGGAGAGGAGTCACCTTCCTTGCCAAATAAAACCCTGGAAAGGAAGCAAAGATGTCGCCACTGAAAGCCGCCTTGATTCCTCTCGTCGAGTCACTCTCTGGATTTTACGACAAGGATCAAACAAGGATCTCTTTAACAAGGCTGCTGTGCTTCATACAATGGGGACATTGCATTTGTCCCTTGGCTGCAGATGGAATGCAAGCGATGTATCTCATCTCAGGTCAAAATATAACAAGAAAGCCACTCCAGGTCTGGAAGTCTTGCAAAATCCGAAGACTTTTTCGTGGATTTTTTCTTAACTGGTAGAACATAGATGAATTATTATGAAACTGGTGGTTTGATATAATAGCATTCAGAACGTTGCAGAATAACAGAATAGCAAAGTCGGAAGGGGCCTGGGGGATCTTCTAGTCCAACCTCCTGCTAAGGCAGGAAACCCTATACCATTTCAGACAAATGGCTGTCCAGTCTCTTCTTAAAAACTTCCAGTGTTGGAGCATTCACCACTTCTGGAGGCAGGAAGAACTGCTCAAAACGGTCATATTCTTCCATAAATGGCTGTGTGGGAGCCATTTTAGCTAAGCTTTGCTTCTTAAAAACCTCCAGTGATGGAGCACCCACAACTTCTGGAGGCAGGTCGTTCCACTGGTTAATCGTTCTCACTGTCAGGAAGTTTCTCCTTAGTTCTAGGTTGCTTCTCTCCTTGATTAGTTTCCATCTGTTGCTTCTTGTCCTGCCTTCAGGCATTTTGGAGAATAGGTTGACCCCCTCTTCCTTATGGCAGCCCCTGAAATATTGGAACACTGCTATCATGTCACCCCTAGTTCTTCTTTTCATTGAACAAGACATCATTCACGCAACCATTCTTCGTATGTTTTATGTTGCATCTGTCTCTCACTCTCTGAAGGAATAGCGTATCTTCTAGGCGACCTAAATAGAGGTGGCTTGACCTTTTCCCCCCTAGGCCTGAGACTTCTCTAGCACTTTAACCACTAGACCAGACTGCTCCTTGATCAACAAAATTAGGCAGAGAAATTCAACACTCACCAGCTCTCCTTCTATTTGAGGAAATATATTTGCTTTGGAAATTTTGACAAGGCTACAGTGAACCCATGCTGATTGGCAACCTGGGCCCTCACGTCATACGAAACCGTAGCTATTGGAAGAACCGAAACAGCCAAACCAGCCATAAATCTTGATTTACAAAACCAGGCTGTTCAAATGAAAGTTTCAAATGTGTATCAATCCACAGGAAGAGCATCTGTTAACATTAGAATATCAGCAAGGAACCCCCACAACTGGTTTTAAAAATAAAGATACAGGAAGGAAGGAGAAACAAATCTATCCTTGGGTCATCAACCTGTCAACTTGACTTCCAATCATGATTACTGTGGTATCATTGACCGCCCCATCCTTGCCAAAGATCAAGCAGAAATTCGACAGGAGATTCACAGAAAAGCCCAGAAGATATCCCACCTTATTTGGCATAGATTTCCTTCTACTTATTATCAACATCATGTTCTCCTTGGCCTCTAAAGTAGGGAGATTCTTCGCTCCTAAGGACTTCCCAACCCCACCTTCTCAACTTTTTTTTGTTTCTAGTGATAGTTTGTCTCAGATTTCAGATTCAATAGGTTATTGTTACAGGCTTGTCAACAGTTGGGCTAAATTGGAAGGTCTCCAGAATGGCACACATTCCTCACTGGGGTTGTATTTTATTTAGAGCTGGGCGTAAATGGCCTTCTGAAGGCCATTTTTCTGCAGATACTAGAATAATGAATGATTGTGTATTTTAAGATGGTTTGCCAGCTGGCTTCTATTAAAAAATGCCTTGAAGGGATCAGCCAGGCAGGTGGAAGATGGCGAGATCATTTCAAACATGCCAAAGGAAGAAAGAAAGTTAAAGTTAACATCAAAAAATAACCTTCAGTCTAACTGTACGCAACTTCAGGTGCTAATCTTAGTTGAAAATTGGCTAAAAACGCCAATAATTAAAATATAACAGCTTGGATCCAGATTTAGAGTCGGGCTTTCAGATAGCTTGGCTTTATTCCCAGCTAAGTTCCTCTCTTTGGCTTTTAAGTGTTCTGAGTTAACAAAAGTTAGGTTGGGATCCAACTTCTTGTAATTAATTAATAATTGGGAGAAGAGCTTCAAAAGTATCCAGTGAACAATGACGGCCCCCTCTGACATTATTTCAAGGGCACTGCAAGGATTGTCTACATTTAATGTTGTGTAGATGCAAACTTGGGATAGCCCTTGGCAAGAATTGATACAATATGGAAACCAAGGAATCTTTCAATGCCAAACCACAGCATTTGCTGGACACCAAACCCCAAAACGCTACCCTGGTTATCCCTCATTCGCACACAATAAATTGTATTGACCTGAAATCCTTGCCCTACGACTGTAAACACACCCAGCCTAAAATTAAGTATGTGTCTGGTGGTTGAAGAGAGATCACAATTGGCCAAGGAGTAGAAGGGTTGGGAAGAAACTCACCTCCTTCAATGAAGTTCTGTCTTTGAACAGTTCACAGTTTCTTTTTTCGTCTGAAGAAGAGGACAGCGTGAAAGACCGGGGAGGGCTATTTCCAGAAAGAGTGGAAATTATTCTATCCCTCTTTGACGCCAGAATTTCCTTTTTTTTTCCAGACGAGGGGAAGCCTTGCTGTAACAATGGGCCTTGTGTTGGAAGAACCCAAGAGCCATCCCTTCAAGTCCAGGGCCCCATCTGGGGAAGCCCCAGAGGTAGAGATGAAAGCATCTGTCTAGAGGAAGCGAGGCAACGTGTTGTATCTGTGGGCACTTGTATGAATCCTTTGATGATCGCCAGGTTCCTCACCTACCTTATCTTGTCTTCTGCAAGAGTTGTGTTTAATATACAAGGTTGAATTCCCACAGGCCAGCATGGAGAACAGCTATTCATTTAACATCTACCCAGTTTAACCCCGGGAATGCCTGGAGAGAGGAGTGGTCCAAAATACCTTCTTGTGGCCTGACCATTAGTGACCCCTAATGGTTTTGACCTGCCTTGCTTTGTCTGGTCGAAATAGAACAGAATTAGGGGTGAATGTCTATGGAGATTCTCAGTCCTTCAGATCGTGGTTGTCCCAAAGGTGCTTTTTCAGGAGAAAACTGGACTTCCTTGTTTTTCTTTGAAGAGGGGAGATATCTAAGGTTGCTAGGACATGAAATAACTATTTGTTCTAGCAATTTACACCTGGTATTGCTGTCTGAAGCCTGTTGGACCTCAGTTGAGTGTGGACAGTACAATGAACCCTGGTTTGACTAGGGTTGACATTATTGGATGAGTTTGTACAACACAACAGAAGGATAGAAACACCCAACCAATAGGCCAAAACCCAACTCACTACTAGCCTTACTAGGTAAATCAGACAGGAAACGCAACCAGTTAAACTAATTCTATTTTATAGTAAAGCTACATGAACAGAATCTTGCAAGTCTCCCCCATCTCCTTTACAGTCTGAAAAACTAGAGAGGATCCCTTCTGAGCTTCTTTCTCCTCCCATCATATAGCTTTGGGCTACGCTGTCTCTTATCTGACCATACCCCAAGTAGCATCTCTTCACCCCATCTACGAAGGTCTTTCCCACATACCATTACGCTATCTTATGGTGCAGTGTAGTGTGCTAGGTAAATTAAGCCAGGTTAATGGGTGTGTATTGAGGGGAAGGGCTCCTGAAATGAAATTATCTGTCTTTGACCACTAAGGTCCTTCCTGCAAACTTTATTTTTGGCAGCTCAAAAGACTGAGAGGGATTGTTAGAGCTAAGTTAACTTTCTGATGGATGTTTACTATTTTTAAAAGAGTCCAAGTAGGCAGAGGACCTATTACTTAATAAGTGCACTTAAGCATCTAATTGCATGCATCTGGGTAATCGCGATTAGACATAGTCAATTAAACCCACAGTTGTAAAGCACTTTAAATGGCCAAGTTTTGCCCCTCACTGAGTAAGTAAATAAGGAGGGAGATATTAAAATGCAAATTCTCAATATGGAGGAACAATTAACCAGGAGGGGAGAGCTTCAGCTCCTAAGTTTATTGTCCTAACTGGAATGGATTTCTTTCCAGGAACAGACTAACTTCCTATAATGGGGTTTTTAATTTTTTGGGCTCGCGGTTACGGGTTGAAACAGCAGGATGGAGGATTGTTCCACCACATCTCTGAGTTTTGAAATGACATAAACAAAACAAAAGAAAAAAAAAATCACACGCACATCTTTTGTTCCCAATTCTCGTTAGTTTTGTCCTCTAAAGGGCTTCCAAAAATTAGGTCTGCACAGAATAACATCAGTGGTGGACCTTCGTGAAGCTGCAAATTGGAGAACAGATTTGATGCTGGTTCTGTCAAGTCCGTAGGGGACATAAACGGGTTTGGAGAGACCCTTGATAGTGCTCAACAGACTCCTTCACACAAGAGTTGCAAGGGAACAGTTAATGATTGAGAACATGGCTGCCATGATTGGGTGTGGCCAATCACGAAGCATCAGTTCATTACAGCTGAGGTAGTCCTCAATTTACAACTGTTGGTTTAGTGAGTGTTTGAAATTGCAACGGGCGCTGAAAAAAGTGACTTACCACCGGTTCTCACCCTGGGAGTGACTAAATGAGATTTCGGGAGACATATGTTTATTATCCCTGATGAATGAGTAGTCTCAGCAGGGGCAGACTCGTGTGGGGAAAGCAAGCATTTTTAGCAAATCTCCTTATATATAAAACACCTTGTGCAAGGATAAAGATGCCGATGGGGCCTGTATGGTTTATTCCACCTTTAGCCAATTGTGTAAGAGAAGATAAAGATGGGGGAGGGGAAGAGAGAGAGAGAATATGTACCAGCTGGTACCAAGAAACAGTCTTTCAAGATACAAATGTGTGCTTACTTTGAAACCCTCAGCTTAATCTCCATTTTCCTGTTGAGGACTTCTCTAGATGTTCCTCTGCGCCTCTCACTCTCTCCAGTCAATAAAGTTTTACATGCTCTTTAATGTTGCAGGATATCAGTTCTGGATTGTTATTGCCGAGATACTTCTGGATTTTGGGAGGTGAGTGGATGGTAGGTCATTATTTGAGAGCAGGGAAAAGAAGAATTAGATCAAGTAGTTTGAGAACCACTGATCAAGATCAGAGGCAGGGAATCTGTCAACTATAAATAGTGATACCAGCCCCTGAATTTGGAATTTTCTACCAGCTGCCCATGAATGTCCCTACCTGGTCTATGGCAGATCTATTCATTTATATGATTCTATGTTTCTGGCATGCTTCTTTTCCATTGATGTTTTTATAGATAGATAGATAGATAGATAGATAGATAGATAGATAGATAGATAGATAGATAGATGATAGATAGATAGATAGATAGATAGATAGATAGATAGATAGATAGATAGATAGATAGATAGATAGATAGATGATAGATAGATAGATGATAGATAGAGATAGAGAGATAGAGATAGAGATAGAGATAGAGATAGAGATAGAGATAGAGATAGAGATAGAGATAGAGATAGAGATAGAGATAGAGATAGAGAGATAGAGAGATAGAGAGATAGAGAGATAGAGAGAGAGATAGATAGATAGATAGATAGATAGATAGATAGATAGATAGATAGATGATAGATAGATAGATAGATAGATAGATAGATAGATAGATAGATAGATAGATAGATAGATAGATAGATAGATAGATAGATAGATAGATAGATAGATAGGTGTGTTTTGGAATCTCTTGACCATTTTCCTCAAAGGACTAAGTCCCAGTTTACAATGCTAAGAATTTTCCTAGAGCATTCATGTTCCTTCGAGGTTATTTTATTTTTTATTTTTGTTGTTCTTACACTTCCCCCATCCCCACGCCGCTAAAGATTGGGAAAGTTCAGATTCTGCTCTGTCAAATGTCAAGATGCGTCTCTTGTGAAATATGAAACTGGAAGGGTGGTGTCCTTCCCCACTCGTCTCGATTCGCACTGCAAGCTGACCCTCTGCTTTGAAGGAATGACGTCCTGTCATCCACCCTCCCCTTCTAAGATGTCCACATTCTTCATTCGGAAAGATTCAGACAGTAGGCTGAAGGAAGAGGCAACTGGGAACAAAATCTAGGCCATCTACAGTAGGAACAGAAGCAGCTGCTTTGGTGTGATGGACCTTACATTTTATCCCTGCCTTTTCACGAACACCTTTTGTAGAAAGCTCTCTAGATGTTCCCATGGAGGCCGTTATCATTTGTCAAGTCTGGGGGGGGAAAGCTTGTGGCATCTTAAGATGAGGGAAATAATTGAGAGAGGGTCTTCTTTCTGCTTTTTAAAGGCTTTCTGGCTTCCATCTGAATTGATCGGCATAGGATTCCAGAGAATCAAGAAGATCTGAGCAAGCTCAGACTCCAGGCACTTCAACAGATGGATTTAGGTATGTGTAAATCAGTCACTGGGAAATGGAGGGGTGAAAAATGAAGGAATACAAGAATCTCTAGAGGATCAACCGGTTAGACTAGGTTTGTCCTACTAGAGGAGACCAAATCTTGAACTTAAAAGAAAATTGAAATCATAAGTGTGGTAACCTGGCCACCGTGATCTCAGTATCCTTGTTTCTTCTGCATCCCTTCTTATGAGAAGTAGATGTTGCTCTTATTTCTAGTTTTGGAAAGGGAGATATCTTAAGAGAGAGTAGTCTTTAGTTTTCGATGCATGTTCTCTACCGCATAACCATGTTTAGGAATCCATGCTGGTTGGTGTTAAGGGAAGTTAGAAGTTCAATTCGAAATGTTAAGGGTATCAGACCAAGATCATGGTCGTCAGCAAACAACCCGTTAACTTACCACCAGTAAATTCAGAAGGAACACCAGTAGAAAAAGTTGAAAGGATCACGCACCTCGGTTCTAATTTACATGAAAGCTGGGACATGACCGCTGAAGTAAAGACAAGGATAGAGAAAGCTCGAACAGCATTCTTCAAAATGAAAAAGGTCTTCTGCAGTCACGACATAAGCCTAAGACTGAAAATCAGGCTTGTCAGATGCTATATTTTTTCTATCCTGCTCTATGGAGTAGAGAGTTGGTCTCTGACAGAAGGCCACCTGAAGAGACTAGAAGCATTTGAAATGTGGATTTACAGGCGGCTGTTACGTATAAGCTGGGTTGACAAAATCAGAAATGAGGAGGTTTTAAGCCGCCTGGGAAAGCCAAGGGAAATCATCAAAACAATTAAAAAACGAAAGTTAGAATATTTCGGACATGTGATGCGACACCCAGAAAAATACGGCATACTCCATTTAATCCTCCAGGGAAAGATTGAAGGCAAACGAGGTCCAGGCAGAAGAAGAACATCATGGCTTCAAAATCTAAGGGACTGGTTTGGACAAAACTCAGCAGCACTTTTTCGTGCGGCTGCTGATAAAAACAGGATCGCCAACATGATCGCCAACGTCTGATAACGGATATGGCAGAAGAAGAAGAAGGGTATCAGACTGGGGAACGCTTGTCTCAAGTGTGGAACATCCCAATAAAACAAAACAACTCTCTAAAATAGATGGGGAACCATCTCTTTCATGATACCATCGAAAGCAAGCTGCATTGGGGGAGTCAAGAAGATGGCAACATTTTCCCAAAGAGCATCTATGGAGATTCTCAGCGATCCAGGTTATGGCTGTCCCAAAGGTACTTTTTTCAAAAGCTAACCGGACTTCCTTTGTTTTGCTTGAAGATGTTTTGCTTCTCGTCCAAGAAGCTTTTTCAAATTCTGACTTCTTCACTCAGAACTGAAGAAACCTCTTGGGTGAGAAGCGAAATGCCTTCAAGCAAAACAGAGAAAATCCAGTTGCCTTTTGGAAAGAAAAAAAAACACCTTTGGATTTCCCAAAGAGCCTTCTCCTGCCAATGCCACCAACTATCCACGTTTTGTACATCTCAACCTGGATTCCGAATTCCATGGATGATCCTAAAGAATCTCCTGAACTTCAGTTGACCTGCTGCTCAACTTCAGATTGGTTATAAAGCTCAAGTTTTGAAGACAGGGGGATTGTTTCTTTCCACATTGATAGACCTAAGCTACTTTGCCAACATTGGCTTGGATGCTCCAACCTACCAGAATTGATGGGTTGGGCTAACCCAAGTTTTCCTTTGGCAGGGACTGTACACATTTACTGGAATGAATTGCCTGATGGGGAAAAATATCTTCCAAGAATGAGGGCTTTTGGGTAGCACTGGTACACACCATCAACGCTCGTAGAGTTTTGCATAGTTTTAAGGAAACAGACTATTACTCTGAGAATCCACCATGACTCTCCAGAACATCGGTAACTTTTCTGAAAGAAATCTTTCCCTGATGCCCTTCTGTCCGGTGTCAACTTTTTTCTTTATGTTTTAATTTTAGGTAAGTCCCTTTGATATAGGCTTTCTAAAATTGCAACCACCCTCCACATGCAAACAAATGAACTCTTGTTCAAGTGTGCAAGCTTCAGGGATACGGTCTCTCTCTTTTTTTTTCCAAACAAGAAGGAAGAAAATGCTGAGGGTCTTGCAAACCTCACACCGAAGAGCAAGGTGGGTTTGTTTTGCAGGTCTAATGGCGAGAAGAGGAGGGATCAAGAAGGACCAACGTTGCCTATCTCTGTAGGGTTCCATGGAGAACCTGGCCTTCTGCTCTTCCTTAAAGTGCTTAAACATGAGTCCACCTAAGGAGGGTGGCCAAAGGTCTAGAAATGTAAGGGTTCCTTTCAAGTTCGTTGGCTCAATTGTTCCCAAATTATCTTGACTGGAAACGGGAGGACTATTCTGTCATCAAGGGAATTTTGGCTAGCATCATAAGAAAAAAAATCTCATTGAAAGATATAGGTCTTCTCTCTTTCTCTCAGCAAAAAAAAGTAAAGCAGGAGCAGATGAGAGGCTGTTTATTCAAATACAGTGGATTAATAGAGATCTTTTTTTTAGACTAGCATAGCTCTTCTTAATCAGTGAGTTTGTCTCTCAAGAACCTGAAAAGAGCAAAATAAGAACTATCCAGAGAAAGACTATTTTTGAGAAGGACGCAATGGAAGGTACTCCAATTGCCTCTTGAAAAAGCACCTTTGGGACAATAGGATGAGCTCCTGGGGGAAAAAAAAGCGAGGTATAAATCTAACAAATATTAAAAGCAACAATAACTGTTCAG
This sequence comes from Azemiops feae, assembly GCA_023970755.1. Lineage (NCBI taxonomy): Eukaryota > Metazoa > Chordata > Lepidosauria > Squamata > Viperidae > Azemiops > Azemiops feae. The sequence continues at coordinate 692,963 of JALGBA010000713.1, read as the reverse complement.
AAGAAACCTGGTGAGTTGAAGAGAGAGTTAAATGCAAATCCCCTCTTTCCTCTTTTTCTAGCCAGAAATAAATAGCTAGAACTTCAGACAAGCAACTACATGCTGGAATCGTTGCCACTGAAAAGGCAAGTCAAACCTGGCTGCATTTTTATTAATCCATCATTCGGGTTATTACATGCCAGTCTTTCTCCACCACATCCTGTCTCCTCCCTTGCTCAACAGTTACAAAATAATAATTTTGGTATCGTTCGGATGAACTTTTGCCAATTCCTAGTTTTCTTGTCATTTTTTAAAAAGGAATTGGAATTGGATTGCTATGTAGGTCCAGGGAGGGAGGGAGGGAGGGAGGGAGGGAGGGAGGGAGGAAGGAAGGGGAAGGATTAGGAAGGAAGGAAGGAAGGAAGGAAGGAAGGAAGGAAGATAAGGAAGGAAGAGAAGGAAGGAAGGAAGAAGGAAGGAAGGAAGGAAGGAAGGAAGGAAGGAAGGAAGGGGAAGAAGGAAGGAAAAGGAAGGAAGGAAGGAAGGAAGGAAAGAAGGAAGGAAGGAAGGAAGGAAGGAAAAGTAGAGGGAAGAAGAAAGAAGAAGGCAACAAAGGAAGAAGGAAGGGGGAAGGAAGGAAGGAAGGAAGGAAGGAAGGAAGGAAGGAAGGAAGGAAGGAAGGAAGGAAGATCTTTGGCTTCCTAATCTGGTCTACCTTGAAGAACTCATGGGATGTCCTAAGACTTTCCTTCCCCGAATCCTATATTATGGCCTGGGGTCTTGGATAAATTGGCTGTGTCTATGTCTTCTGAGTTCAGGGCATCACATGGCCAGGATATCAGTAACTGCTGCTTTGTGTACTTGGAGGTCCATAATGGTTCCCCCTTCATCTACAGTTGCTACCTTTTGATGGCCTTCAACTTCCTTTCAAGTCTTCGTATTTTTTTCCAATGGCCCTCACCTTTCATATGAGCTCAAAATATCTAAGCTTTCACTTCATGATTAGTGCTTCCAGGGGAGTAAACAAACAGATTTAAATCTGGGAGAAGAAAGTGGCCGTCCCCACATCTGTGCTAATGACAAAGACAGCAGCTTTCAAAGTGTGGTCAGCATCAGATCCATCCCCAATCAGCCGAGGGAAAGCTGATCAGCAGCGGGACTCGTGAATAATTCAAGCCAAGACCCCCCCCCCCCCATCATTTCTCTAGCTCCTCTATAAAACTTGCAGTCCATAACAGCCCTGAATTTGCAAACATAGAACCCTTGAGTTAATCGTGCTGGCATAAATAAATCCAGAACCAAATTGATCCAACATTAGTGCCGGTTGATCTTCTAATATTAGCAAACCCTGATGGAGACCACTCAGTTCGGTCAACATTCCTCCATCTAATGGCAGCAAAAGCTTGGTGAACAACCTGGTTGAACTTGGGTCGTAAATTAGGTTGGAGGGTTTAAAAAGGGAGGAAACATAATCCCCGTGCATCGTCAACAGTGGAGATACAAAACCTTTACTATGCATGGTAGAAATTCTGTGAAATACCTGGAGGCTTGCAACGTATCTAGAGAGCTTCCATTATCTGCCAAAGGGATTAATATTAATGCAAGATGGAAAAGAGAGTGGTCCATTAAGACGGGGTGGATAAATATCCAAAACTGCTACATACTTCTGTAAATGTAAAGTATGTTTCTCAGCTTGGGAGATGAAGCTAAATAATGCAGTTGTAAGCGTAGGTCTTCATTCCTCAGTTCCATTTTGCTGAGACAGGATTGACCAGGATGGCTCTGGACATCTTGACCTTTGATAACGCTAGCTTCTCTCTGCAAAATGAAGTAAAAAGAAGCTGTCAAAAGGATAGATCTAACGTTCTTCTCCCAGAGTGCTCGGTGGTGTGATTGGAAATGTTTATAATCAAGATGGAATAGTCCTGAGATTCCCACCATGGAGGAGTGGATGGTGAAAATGTTAAATCTGGAGGAGATAATAATAATAATAAAGTTGGAAGGGACCTTGGAGGTCATCGAGATAGCAAAATGGACGTGTTTGGTCAGGGAGAAAACAATAAATGGATTCTGACAGAAGAGAATATTTGTAACTCAAGGTTGAATTGGTTCTTGGTGCTCGCTGAGATTGGTGGTTCTCTTGCAGATGTTTCAGAACCCATCTAGGTAACATTATCAGTGCTAGAATGGAGTGGGGTGTGTGGAGAGGACGAGGAGGGGGGAGGAGGACGAGGACGAGGAGGAGGAGGAGGATGACGACTGTGGAGTCCTTGGTGCTCTCTGAGCTTGGAGAATTTCTTACAGATGTTTCATTACCCAACTAGGTAACATCATCAGGCCAGTAGTGGCTTCAAAAATTCAACTCCAATCAATGAATGGCCAGATCAGTCAAACAGGGCTTCTTCCTCCTAATTTGCAATGCCTATCGCTGATTAAGATTTTCTGAATTGTTCTCATTGTTCCTGATTCTGTTCTTAGTCAACTTTTGATATAGAGCTTCCACACTGTGGGTTAAGACTAACTTGAAAAATGAGTGCCTACATCACAGTGATTTTTATTAATGCTTCCAGTTCAGGAAGGTTAGCTAGTTTTTCAGACACTGAAACGCACACATGTAAACATACACATAGACACCTTTACGTTCTAGCCTGCCACTCCCTATTTCATTAAACAAACCATTAGTAACAGTCTGGCTGCATAGAGTATGGGAAATTATCTAAGTGACAAATTTAACAATTGACGTAGAAGTGAAAGACCTACAGATTACACAGAAAGGAAAAAGGAATTTCATTTCTTTTCTTCTTTTTTTTAAAAAAGACCCAAATGATAGACAACAATTCTTTTTTAAAAAAAAAAAATCCCAGTACTATAACCACGTGCATCCATTATCTTTCTCTAAATGTTTAGCATGTGTCCATTGGAACAATGAGAAGGAGAAGGCAAAATAGGAGAAAGAAGAGAAGAAAAAAGGAGAAGGAATACCATAGAGAAGGGGAGGAAGAGGAGGAGGAGATGGCAAAGTAGAAGAAAGAAGAGAATAAGGAATAGGAAACAGGAGGAAAGGAGAGGAGGAGCACGAGAAGGAATTAATTGAAGGTCCTGTACATTCTTCAAATTGCAGGTAGCTCACTTCTGCTGTAGCCCTTTCTTACATGATAGCTGCGTTCCAAAATATGGCCAGATGTGTTAGTAGATCAATAGGCAGATCTAATCCTTTTGGAAAACTGAGAACTCAGAAAAGTTCCAGAGAATAGGTAGTGGGGAAACCCCTTCCACAATCCACAGAAAACCCTGCAAAAATCCATCACTAGGAGTTCGGCTCAACTGGAGGACATCTTTAATTTATATCTTATATCTTACCATTTTTATAGCAGCTGGAGTGTTTAAGCTGAGCAGCAGAACTCCAAGGAATAAATTAACTGAGCAGGCAAATAATGTGCTCAGCCCTTAAATAGCAATTTTGTTCAAGGCATCCCTTTTGACAGTTTCACAGCTTTATTAGCCACGAAAATACGAAAAATTAGGCTTTTTTTAGCTTCAAGCTTCGCGGCTTGGATCTCACATTCAAAGGCCTCCTGTCTTGTGCTAATAATGGATTGTGACCTTCACGTCTGTCTCATAAATTAAGAATCAAGACCGCCCTCACAGGATATATAGTTTGTAGCACCTAGTCAATGAACCTTTATAAAGAAGAAATAAGAAATTTGCTTAGGATATTTTTTTTCCAGAAGGAAGGAAGGGAGGAAGGAAGGAAGGAAGGAAGGAAGGAAGGAAGGAAGGAAGGAAGGAAGGAAGGAAGGAAGGAAGGAAGGAAGGAAGGAAGGAGGGAGGGAAGAGAGATAGGGAAGGAGAGGAAGGAGATGTGTAGGAGAAGAGATGGCAGAACCTGAGGGTGGAATCAAAAGAGGAATCAGCCTAGAATTTCTATGTAGCCACAAGTGAACTAAGTCCAGCCCCCCCTGGATTCCATTGACCTTTATCTAACTTCAAGTGGGTGCTAACCACTAGTTGAGAAGATTCGTGTGCAAAAGCTGTTACCGATAAATCAGTTTAATTGGACTATTGCGTGTAGACCTGGCCTTTCCCATCGGACAGGCTCCACCCACTCCATGATTTAGCACCTCCCACCATATCAACCTTAACATATTACTCTGGAGAGAACATGGTCCTAGGGAAATTGGCCCTCCCCATCCCATTATTCTGGAGGGAACACAGTCCCCCTCCCGGCTTTAATCAACCCAGTTCTTCATCCAAACTCAGCATCCTACTTTGAAGGATGTGGCAAGGAGAGTCCCTCAAAAGGTCAAAAGGAATTCCCTGAATTTGAAATATTTGGTTCGTGCATGGGCTTCCCCATGGCGAGGTGTGTTCAAAATAGCTGCGCATTCCTTGGATATTATGACAACTGCAGATTTTTTTTTTTTTCAAACAGCTGGAGAAGATGCTTTCAAAAACCTTCTCTGCTCCCATTCCACTCCAGTCCGTGTACAGTAATGGGGCGGGGGAGGAACTTCTCCATTTCTGGAGACCGTTGCTTCCACACTGTAGTCTCTTTGTGGCAGACCTTGTATACACACTTGTCCAAAAGACAGATGAAAGAAAAGAAGAGGGCTGGTTGGGGCTTGGAAAGAAGCGGCCAGGAAGGGGGGGGATGGGTTTGGTAGGGGTTTAGAAGGCAAAGAAGTAGGTCAGGTTACCAACTTTGTGAGACAAAGTGGATCAAAGACCGCCAAGCCAAGAAGACATCAAAGCCCAACACAAACACCAAGGGTGGTTTGTGTCTCTGTGTCTGTCTGTCTGTCTGTCTGTCTGTCTGTCTGTCTGTCTCTCTCTCTCTCTCTCTCTCTCTCTCTCTCTCTCTCTCTCTCTCTCTCTCTCTCTCTCTCTCTCTCTCTGAGGGTGGCAATAATTGTAAACAACAAGAAAAGGGCTGGGATTGTAACCACTGGGGTTATTTCTTTTCTCTAGACCAGGGGTAGGCAACCTTGGCTCTTTTATGACTCGTGGACTTCAACTCCCAGAATTCCTGAGCCAGCATGGCTCAGCTTGGAAACCTCTCTCTTTCCCCTCAGCATGGCTGGCTCAGGAATTCTGGGAGTTGAAGTCCACGAGTCATAAAAGAGCCAAGGTTGCCTACCCCTGCTCTAGACCTTTCGATGTCCAGCATTAATGTTTCACCTACTTAGGAGAAGCCAATCCATACTTTCTTCTCTTCCTTTCTTGAAGGGGAAAAGATGGAATAAGATCTTCTGGAAAACAGGTAACAAACATGAGTTGTTGTTGTTGTTTTTCCGTGGGAGTGCACGGGACATCGCAACTGTGAGGGTGCAGCCTGCCGACCCTGATTTGCAGCTGAATTGGAACGCTCAGCCTGTTGACCACCATTGCATACTGGTAATCTTTGACTTAACAACCACAGTTGGGACCAGGGTGTCCGTTGCTAAGCCAGGTGGTTATTAAGTTTTGAGATGGATCGCTGTAGCTGTTCAATGAGAATCGGGCTTCCCTCGTTGAGTTTGCTTGCTGGGAGGGCTGCAAATGGTGATCACCCGGCATACTGCATCCATCATAAATATGTGCCGGTTGCCAAATGCCAGGATTTTGTGGGGATGTCTTGCATCGATGTCCCATCTAATGAGTAGGAGCCAATCTTTAAATTTCCTTCTCTTGCATTCTTTCAGGGCGAATGTAGGGGGGGAAACTTCCACACATCTTCTGGAAAGTTTCCAACGTGAGATTTTTGCCGGATGGCGATGACTTATCGTCAACAAGCCGAGATCTCATAGCAAAGATGCGTTGTGGCGTCCCAAGGCAAATTCTGTCTTTTACCTGTCTTTGCCCACAATAAAGCGATCAAGTATAAAATGGGCAGAGTTTGTGTTACATCACACTTTGGGGGCCATTTTCTTTTCACCCTTGCCCCAGCAGACACCCATAAATATCATCTTAACTGTCATCTTGGGTAGAAAGACAAAAAGGGGGTGCACAGTCTTCTCCTTGGAAAGGGAAGGAGAACAAGGACGGGGAACAGGAAGCGAAACCTCTTGTTATTCAACCTGAGTAGCAAACTGTCAGAACCGTTCCTCTTGCCCCCCTGAATCTGGAGAAGAAGGTGACTTCCACCACTTTAGGAGGACAAACTTTGAAGCTGGAGGCCAGTGGCCTGTTTTCCAGAGCCTGGTCTCTCTGTGGGACATTTCTTCCACCCTGAGATGTACGGTGAACGTACCAGGTTGTATCTGCATAAAATAAAAGCTTGGAGAAGTTCTCGTCAGCCCTCCAGCAAGATGCAGGAAGCCAGCGAGAAGAGGAATGTCACGTGGGTGGGTGGGTGGGTGGGTGGCCAGACCGACAGCAGCAGGACTCAATGGAGGCCTTTCATCTCTTCAGTCCAATCGACCCTTTTGTTCCGAAGTCCACTTCACGGTCTTGCCAAGAGGTTGGCAACAGTTTTCCAGCTTCGTCACTCGGCCAAAACATCCCCCACCCCTTACCTTCCCCCCACCCCCGGCATCAGTGAGGCAAGTGTCTGATCCTCAGACATGCCTCTTGGCAGAAAAAAATCCCATGTCATGCAGCATGTTTTCCTTTTTGACACCACCACCCCCAGTCAGAACCACAGACATCCTTTTTTCCTTTCCTCTTATTGGGAGGAGAGGTGGTTGCACAGAGTAGAAAGCAGGACTTGTATATTTGCTCATCCCTTCCCCCCCTCTCTCTCTCTCTCTCTCTCTCTCTCTCTCTCTCTCTCTCTCTCTCTCTCTCTCTCTCTCTCTCATTCTCCTATTCTTCCTCCCCCTTCTCAACCTAAAACGGGGACTTAGCAATAAAAGGAAACAGTAAGCAACTGAGTAATTTCTTTCCAAATGGCCTAGCTAGCACATCGTGCCAAAGCCTACGGACAATCTTCCAGCTGCATTGGGGAAAAGCAATGGGGGTCACCAGGGAATTTTCAAGGATGACTTTGTCTCTTATCCCCAACCTTGCAGACCAGGGGTCTTCAAACCTGGCCTTTTTATGACTTGCGGACTTCAACTCCCAGAATTCCTCAGCCAGGCACAATATGGTTCCTTAGTTGGCCACCAACAAGCTCAGGAATTACCCTGTTTTCCCTGAAAATAAGACCCAACTGGAAAATAAGTCCTAGCATGGTTTTTTTCAGGATGCTCGTAATATAAGCCCCACCTCAAAAATAAGACCCAGTTAAGGTCATCAGCCAGATAGATGCATTTAGTACCATATTTCCCCGACTATAAACCCTAGCTGGAAAATAAGCTCTAATGCATCTTTTGGAGCAAAAATTAAAATAAGACCTTGTCTTATTTTGGGGAAAACATGGTAGAAACTAGACTGGCAGATCAAAAATAAATCAGAATTCAGGAAAGTAGGCAAGGAAACAACGACGATCATTCAAACGTGACCATGAAATCCTTAGCATTGAGCATTATATGAAGGCATCTTTACATTAGGTCTGCTTGATGGTGTCTTGTATTTGAAAAAGAGGCTACCCTCTCCAAGTTGCACGTTGAGTCCTTGGTCAGTGATTACTCATGGATTAGATTTATACCCCACATTTCCAGTAGGAACTTAAGATAAGGCCTCAGCCAATGCTACTGTCTTAAAAACCCCAACGGTTGTTCATCTCTTTTGTCCTTCTCCCTTATTTGTCACGAGTCCTTCCGGAGAAATTATTTCTGAAAGGAACCATAACTGAAGATTGATGGGAAAATGTGGCAAGCAAGAAACTCACTCACCTTCACACACCGCCATTCTACCTCTGAAGATGCGAATTGCTCATCCTGGTTTTAAGGTCCTTGAATTACCACTGGAAGGACAAAGCTACTTCGGGAGCTCAGGTAATTTATTACAAGATCTTCAGCAGTACTTAAAGTAAGGAGGGAAGTCTGAAGAGCAGGGCCAAAAAAAGTCAAGCCAGTTTTGCCTGGTTCCTACTAGAAGACAGTTTTCCCAGGCCTACTATAAA
>JALGBA010000713.1:532500-680000 GCA_023970755.1 Azemiops feae | reverse complement strand
ATTTTGGAGCCATATTCATTTTCTTTCACCGCTTATAATAGTTGATAGCAAGCAGAAATGACATCTTGGGCAACTAGATATCTGCTGAATTTAGGGAAGTGAGGTAGGACCGACAATCTTTTGTTGACGAGATAGTTAGAGCCAAAAGATTTAAAGATACCAATGATCTAAGAGGCTGCCACAAAGAAGAAGTGGGGGGGGGTTTTTTCAACTTATTCTCCAAAGACCCAGAGGCAGGACAAGGAAAACAATGGATTGAAAACTAATCAGGGATAGGAAGCACCTAAACTAATGAGAAATTTCCTACGGTGAGAGCAATCAACCATGGAACAGCTTGCCTTCATAAGTTGTGGTGCTCCCTTACTGGAGTTTTTAAAACCTGTCTGGACAGCCACCTGTCTGAAACGTTATAAAGGTCTCCTCTTGAGCAGGGGTTGGACTAGAAACCTCCAAGTTCCTTTGCAATGCTGTTATTCTGTTTCTATTCGTTCCTGTTGTCCAAAGCGGCAGATTGCAAGACAAACAATCGATGGAAAACTAATCAAGGAGATAACAAACTAGAACTCAGAGAAATTTCCTAACATGAGGGACAATTAACTAGGGAACGCCTGCCTCAGAAGTTGTGGATTCTCCACACTGGAGTCTTTAGAAGAGACTGGACAGCCATTTGTCTGAAGTGGTATAGGGTCAATCCTGCCTTGAGCAGGGGGCTTGACTAGACGACCTCCAAGGCCCTTTTCAAGTTTCTGTTTTTCTGTAAAGGGATGTCGCACCAAAGAATGAAAGCCAACATCTCAGATTTTGCCATGTTCAATCCCTGGCCTAAGAAGTCAGATCAGAAATACTGAGCGTTTAAAGGGAGAGCGTGCAGTCTCAGGCGCTGCAGGGCACGGTGAGCTATCCGTTTTTTTATTTCGCAAAAATGTAGAAGCAATATCCTTCTTGCTGAAGATAAAACAGAACAGGCAGACGAGGATTATTCATCTTTTTATTTATTTGATTTAATCCCCCGCGCTGAGTCGGTTTTGTGGTCTGCAGAAGGTAAGATGGGTGTTTTGGGACTTCGGAGTTCGGAGCCCACAGCCAGGAGGGGTCAACTCCTAACCGGCTCCAAGGTCGCCAGGGTTTTTCTATACCCCCTAGTATAAACCCTTTTTTCTTTTTTTTTGGGCCTAGCACGTGCGATCTGTTCATTAGATGATCTTTTTGAGAACATGTTTTCCCGCAAATATATATATAAGCCGCGAGGTTTCCTTCCCCCTTATTGTATCCTGCTCTGGAATCTTTAATTTTATTTCCTAAAAATTATTTCAGTTTAGGTTGTGGTCTGGAATGTTATTTTTGCGGTGACCAGATATATTCTGCAGGCCTTTGATCTCAGTGAAATTTTGACAGCCTCAGGAGACAAAAAAAACTGCTCTGGAGTCTGTGTTCCTCCTCCAAAATATACATACCTCTCATAAAATGGTTTAGAAAACTCCTATCAGGGTGCCCCTGATTGAATGATAAAAGGTGAGTGCTTAAATCGTAACTATTGATTTCTTGCTTCACTAATTACCGACCAAGGGTGTGGGTGTACGTGTATACAAGGAGCACCCTCACCAATGCGCACACCTCTGAAAATTCTTCTAGCCACAAAATTTGCCTTCAATCAAGGTAAACATGGATCCTATCAAAGTTTATAGATCCTATATTTCTGTTCTGCCCCCATCTCCATCTACATGTCTCATCTCCCCCCACACTCCTTCATCACCATCTCCACCTCCATCCCAGAATAATGGTATGATCCATTTCAGTTATGGAACCTTGCTTAGAAACACCAGCTTAGCCAGTCTGGTTGACCTAGGAGTCTCATAAGCCCAGGGACTCTTATCACTTTTGACAAAAGACGGCTCCCTCCCTTTCTCTTAAGCTAGGAACTAATATCCAAACGTTGACTTCAGCAAGGAAGTTGCTTCAGATCCACCAACCGTGTCCTTAACGTGTTAACAAATCATACAAAAGAGCCTCACACCATTCTACTCCAGCCTGAACCGCCATCCCAGTTGACCCTGTTCTCATGTCAACAGCTGCTTGCATGGAAAATCCAACTTTTATAACCGCTGTCCACAGCACCCCAAGATAGCAGAGGTCGTCAACGGGACTTTGAAGAAATGAGTCAACGGGGCTGATTCCATCCAACATACATCCTCCGCGTATCCAAGGGGAAATCAGGCTTAAAGCTGTGGGTTTGTTTTGGGTCAGGCCACACACTTGTAGCAAGATAAGACTCATGATTCAACTTGGATGACTCATTCTGGACCAAGAAATTAAGACAGGATGAAACAATATGGGATAAATACTTATTTCCTTAAGCTTGCTATTAACTTGAAGACAGAAAAAAATAACAAATTGTCCATTTGGGGTACACTTTTCTCTATCCTGAATTAAAAGAAAAACAGAGGAAAGAAAGAAAAGAGTCTAAAGATCTAATTTAAGAATTGCATTACACCTTTTAAGTCTCTATCTTCAAGTCTTGGCAAAGCAGATCCAGTGGTCACCAAAATACCCCAAAACATATCCTTTGGTGCCTGCTAAATTCTAATTTAGCTGATTGTGTTTTTCAGTAATTTAACATTACTGGATGTCTCATGAATGTTCTCAGCCAATACAAATGGCTAACAAGATTCATTACCAGGCTAGCTAAACCTTGCCATTTTTGTTGGTCGAGAACAGGGGTCTTCAAACTTGGCCCTTTTATGACTTGTGGACTTCAACTCCCAGAATTCCTCAGCCAGGCATGCCTGGCTGAGGAATTCTGGGAGTTGAAGTCCACAAGTCATAAAAGGGCCAAGTTTGAAGACCCCTGTCTTAAATCTAACAAACAAAATGGAGGCTGGCTGAGGAATTCTGGGAGTTGAAGTCCACAAGTCATAAAAGGGCCAAGTTTGAAGACCCCTGTCTTAAATCTAACAAACAAAATGGAGGCTGGCTGAGGAATTCTGGGAGTTGAAGTCCACAAGTCATAAAAGGGCCAAGTTTGAAGACCCCTGATCAAGAATATCCAGGAGGCATCTTATAACTCAGAAATCACATCTGCAGTAAATGATCCAAGGACCTCAAAAGCTCAACACTTCAACCCTGAACTATATTATCTACTACTAAAATTAACATCTAGAGCTCTTTGGTCTGAGAGAACAAGTGAATAAAATATTAAAAAGATGGGCTACGATAGTGATCATTCAAGGGCCAGTGAAGAGGCAGAACGAGTTGAAATGAAGGGGTGCGCCTACGTTCATCCAGAAACTTAAAGACCTATAATTTTGCACTCCATCAGCCTCAAATGTGGCCCCAAGACATTCAGATCCCACAAGTCCAGTTATGTTGTGCAGAATCATACGCCGGCCAGGCCCACACACTCATCTACAATGGACGGTCTCTGGGCATCCGAAGGGAGGAACAGGAAAGGAAATAACAGGTGGAGACTGGGAGAGGAATGTGTGCTGTTATGGCAACCATGTTGTGTCAATTGCTAAGAGAACTGAAGAGAAGAGTGTTGTTTACTTCACTCTCTCTTTATTCTGCAATTACTTTTGCCACCTACATAAATGAGGGGGATTTAAGAAGCTGATAGCTCTCCAGATGTGATCTGTTTCTGTAACGCTTGGCAGGGTTGAAATGAACAAATGAAAAGGGTTCAGTAGTGAAAGACTATCAACCTTTCAAACAGCTGGGAAAGTTCTCCAGAGCTTTAAAGAAACACTGGTTGCTTTTCAGCCAGGGAGGAGGAGGAGGAGAAGGAGGAGGAGGAGAAGGAGAAGGAGAAGGAGAAGGAGAAGGAGAAGGAGGAGAAGGAGAAGGAGGAGGAGGAGGAGGAGAAGGAGAGGGAGGAGAAGGAGAAGGAGGAGAAGGAGGAGGAGGAGGAGAAGGAGAGGGAGGAGAAGGAGAAGGAGAAGGAGCTTTTGATGCAAAAGTAAATAAAACGTGGCAACAAGCTGGAAAAGGGGTGATAGCTTTGAGAAGGAAGGTGATCTCAAAAGGAAGGTGAATTCAAAAATTAAAAGAGAAAAGAGAAAACATTGCTAAAGATCTGGCTTGATCCTAACATACAGCAAAATGATAAATCCCGACTTTAAATGAGCAAGAAATATTTACCGGGTGTTAAATGGACCCTGAATACGTTTCAATCTACTTGTAGAATTCATCCAACCTGGATCTCTTTATTTATTAGGAAATTAGGATCAGGGACACAGAGTTCCATTTTTACAGTCACAAATAGAAGCCTTCCCTCCCCCTCCCCCCCCGTGCGATTGTGCCTTTCTGTGTCCAACGAGGAAAGACATTTTAGGTCTCAACGCACAAACTGTTTCCTCACACCAGCCTTTGTGTAGGAGGAGGCTGTGGAGAAGTTCTCATGATCATTTCAAGTGCCAGTTCAGCAACAACAACAAAGCACAGAAAAGCTAAGTGGCAACCTGTTTGACCCTTTGTGGAAAGATCACTAACCAATTCTCTTCAGAAACAGCTCAGGGGATCAGTTGGCCTCCATCTCTGTGTTCAGGCTGTAAAATTTAATGACCAAATAGACCTGTAGACAAGAATTTGGCAAACTTAACTCCGGTGATCTGATGAAGCCAGTTGAGGCCTTATTTAATTCCACTCTTGTATTCCTTGGAGGTTGAGAGATGTATTGCCATTGCAACCTGACCTGAGACACCTTTGACCTTCTCAACTCTGTTGCTGTTGTTCTTATTATGATTATCAGGCACAATTCGGAGGTTGGTGGCATTTTGTGAGCGGTGTCATAAAATAGGTGTGAGAAGGTTGCCTCCACAAAGCAGCTGCCTTAGGAAAGCATGGTTGCAGACTTGCCTGGAAGGAAACGAGGCAGATGGGCACCCCTTCACACAAAGCATCCATTTCTACATTCCTTCACTGTTTTGGTTGTCTGATTATGTCTATGGGATGTCCATTGAAGAGATAAGAAGAGTATTGACTTCTTTGGACTTTGGTGTTGGAGAAGACTCCTGAGAATATGATGGACGGCCAAGAAAACAAACCCATGGTTTATCAAGAAAATCAACCCAGAGTTCTTGCTCAAGGTTCAAATGACCAGGCTCAAATTATCCTATTTGGACATATCATGTGAAGACCCAGCTCTCTGTAGAAGGCTCTGATAGTAGGAGAGGAGAGGAAGGGGAAAGGGAAAGGAGAGGAAGAGAGAGAGAGAGAGAGAAAGGAGGGAGGGAGGAAGAGAAAAGAGAGGAAGAAGGAGAAGAGAGGAAGGAAGGAAGGAAGGAAGGAAGGAAGGAAGGAAGGAAGGAAGGAAGGAAGGTAGGAAGGAGGAAGGAAAATGGAGAAGGAGAGGAGAGGAGAAGGAGAGGAAGGAGAGGAGAGGAGAGGAGAGGAGAGGAGAGGAGACCAGAAGTAAGGTATTGTTATGTTCAATACCTGTTGAACCTATTGTTATGTTCAACAACTCTATGTATGGTTTTGACCTCCCACCTTAATGACTTTCACTGTTTTGTGCCTCTCATTTGTGCCCCCCCAAATATGCTCTTTCTGTCTCGCAGTATCCATTGTAGAAGACCCTTGATTCAAACTAGCTATCATTGTGGTGATGATAGTTATTATCACTATGTATAGCTTTTAAGCCCTCTCACTCCTGCTTGTTCTGCGAAGAGAACAGATCATGGAATTTTACAACTTCACATAAGTTTCAAGTCAAAGTCTCCGTTTTCCCCCCAAATCAGGTTTGAGTGCCACAGGTGTCTTGGATACTATTCTCCAAGGACAGTCATCATTTCCATCACTTATGACAGAAAGAAATAACTGGAGCATCCCGTCTGCTCCGGGGTTGCATTGTTCTATATTATTTTGCCGGGATGCAATATTTACTTGTCATTGTGATTTCTGACATTGAGACACAGTGGGCAGCACAAACATCTGCTACGAGTTCATGACTGTGAGCTAAAGAAGACAGATTTTTCTCCTTCTTCATTTCAAGCCATGGGCAAAATAACCATAGTAACTGTGATAATAAAAACAGCCGTTTCAAAGAGTCCTTCATATGAACTCTTCATGTTGAAATGAAGAACCTCTTCAGAGCTTTGCATGGCTTTGCCATCCAGTCAACAAAGCACAAACAGTGACGTAGCTTTTCAACATTGTACGTTCAACAACTTATTTCATTCTCTCAACTTGCCCTGCCTGGTTCGTCATCTGAAATATCCCAATAATATCAAAATAATCTGATTTTGAACTCAACTTGGAGCTTCATCAGTCCTGGTGGAAATTAAAAGGGACCAAACTTGTGCTTGGTGATACTTTAGATAAGTAAGAAGTTTCACCAACAGGGGGGGGAGAATGTCGTGTTGACTCATCTGATCTAGGGAGCAAAACTTGCGTGCATCTTGATGATGTTTCCAAGTTGGGTCATACCACGTTTGCAAGTCAAAAAAGCAAGCTGAGAGAGCACCAAGGACTCCACAAATTTATTCAAAGTGTATTTTTTAGAAGGAACATAAATGCAATCAGGTTTTGATTTGAGGGGCTCCTATAAAGACCAGGTGGTCAAACTATTTTCCAAAGCACCAAAAGGCAAGACGAGAAACAGTGGATGGAAACTAACCAAGGAGAGAAGAAACCTAGAACTAAGGAGAAATTTCCTAAATGGTGAGAGCAATTAACCAATGGAACGGCTTGCCTTCAGAAGTTGTGGGTGCTCCATCACTGGAGGTTTTCAAGAAAAGACTGGATAGCCACCTGTGTGAAATGGTATAGGGTCTCCTGCTTGAGCAGGGGGTTAGATTAGAAGATCCCCAAGATCCCTTCCAACTCTATTATTCTATGTTGTATGATTGCACATGTAGTGGCAGATACTTCTTCAGAAGCTAAAGCTGATGAAACATGAACAGATGTTGTTCTTGACTGGCATTTTAGATGTTTTCACGTCCCTCCACCCAGTTTCTAGAACCCTTTTTGCTAATTGCTAACTTGGCAGTGGACTATATCACCTCCCAGTGCAAGGAAGTTAAAATGGAGAAGGACAAAGACATTAGCATGACACTGCAGGTTTTATTATTGCCTGAAATTATTTGTGGTTTCCTTCCCATCCAAAAAACGACTTCCCTGTCTTCCGTTAGAATTCCAGGCCTTCCACAATGAAAGGCTGAGATCATACCAGTTTTAACGGTCTCTTTTTTCAAAGACAGTGGCTTCTAAATTGCTTTCAACCATCTGCAGGTAGTTTCCCCTATAAACATATCCAGAGCGGTTAGAAACACCATCCCTGGCAAACTGTCAGGGATCTAGCAATTGTGTCTGTCATGAGCACTGATTTTTCCAGGCAGAACGCTTAAGAAGTTATAGGACAGCAGGGATAATCTTAAAAGCTGACCTTTAGGAAATTGTGCTAACCTTACAACTGCTAGAAGTAGGTATTAAGCAAGAGGAGAGCATGGCACACCAAAAGCCAATATGCTATTACTGCTGGAAGAGAATATTTCTAGGTCAGGGTTGAACTGTGGAGTTCTTGATGCTCTCTAGAAGCACTGATGATGTTACCTAGTTTGGTTATGAAATGTCTGCAAGAAAATCACCAAGCTCGGAGTGCAACAAGGACCCCACAATATGCTGTTGTCAGAAACCTAGAGCTAATTGAAATTTCCTCCTGGCAATCTAGCATTTAACAGAATAACAGAGTTAGAAGAGACCTTGGAGGTCTTCTAGTCCAACCTTTTGCTCAACCAGGAGACTCCATGTCAGACAAATGGCTGTCCTGTCTCTTCTTAAAAGCCTCCAATGATGGAGCACCCACAACTTCTGAAGGCAAGCCGTCCCACTGATTAATTGTTCTCACTGTCAGGAAATTTCTCCTTAGTTCCAGGTTGCTTCTCTCCTTGGTTAGTTTCCATCCGTTGCTTCTTGTCCTGCCTTCAGGGGCTTTGGAGAACAGCTTGACTCCCTCTTCTTTGTGGCAGCCCCTCAAATATTGGAAGACTGCTATCATGTCAACCCTCGTCCTTTTCACTAGACAAGACATACCCAATTCCTGCAACCATTCTTCATATGTTTTAGCCTCCAGGCCCCTAATAATCTTTGTTGCTCTTCTCTGCACCCTTTCCAGAGTCTCCATATCTTTTTTTATATTGCGGTGACCAAAACTGGATGCAGTATTCCAAGTGTGGTCTTACTAAGGCTTTATACATTGATAAACCCAATTCAATGTAGTACAGCCACACAAACAATCGGTGTCCTTCTTGGCAGACGTCAAGGTTGTTGCATCACCTGCCTTTTCCATTTGGACATGGCAAATGGTCTGTATGCCCCCAAATTCCTATTTATGCAGATTCTTCTTATCTCATCTGACCAAGGTTCAGGTGGTCTACTGGTGCTACCCCAGAGGGCAGTACAATTCCGATGCTGGCAAGTCAAGGAGTCCACTCCCAATGATGGCAATGAGATTGTCATCATTAAATGCCAATAGTCCTTGGCCCCACCTGACTGCACCGTACATCATCTCCGCGTTGCCATGGGGACTGAGCTTCCACCTTTTGCATCCTTGGATCTCACCACTCTTCATGCCTTGCAGGACAAGACCCAACTCAACCCTAGGATAATGAAAGTCTGCAGGGGACATGGTGCCAATTTTAGTGTAGCTCCGAGGCCCTCTTTCTCTTAGATGTCATTTCCCTGTAGCAAGAATGCCAAACTGGAACGATCTCAACTACCAGACAGCGACAGCAAAAAGAGAGACCTGGGTTTAGTTGGCTGTCAAAGAGGGTGTGTTTTTTTTTTCCCCTGTGTGTGAGCAAATAGAACACAACAAATGGCACTTAATTCCTATTTCTCCCCCCCCCCATTGTGTAATGAAGATGTTGGCAAACCAGGGGTTCCTAACAGCTGAGTATATCTCTAGGCACATCCAGTTTCAATTAGACATTTTCCAGGTTACAGGCCCTTACAAGCAAGTCAGCCCTGCTCCAAGCAGATCCAGGTTTTGGCACCTTTCCTGAAAAACGGTATAATCAAGGATGGTTCTATTTACATGATTTGCTTGGGTGAGCAAGATGCAAAATGAAAGGGAACAAGGAGGGAGGGGAAGTGACAATCAAAGTCTCTCCATGTTGTAGGATCCAAAAGAGCACAGCTTCAAGACCACCATCTTCACTTTTGTCTGTGACTTCACTTCACCATATTCGTTAATTAGTGGGACGACCTGCCTCCAGAAGTTGTAGGAGCTCCATCACTAGAGGCTTTTAAGAAGAAATTGGACAACCATTTGTCTGAAATGGTATAGGGTTTCCTGCTTCAGCAGGAGGTTGGACTAGAAGACCTCCAAGGTCCCTTCCAATTCTGTTGTTCTCTTATTCTACAGTTCTTCTTCACTGTTTTCTCCTGGATTGCTTACAAATTATTCCATTTTTTTTAATTTGGGGAAACTCTTTCTTCTCCTTCTCCTTCTCCTCCTCCTCCTTCTCCAATGGAAAGGCAGAGAGTTTATATCAGATCATAATATTACCAGGTAAACCACTTATTTGAACTGGATTGGTGCCTGAGAAATGTCTTTAAAAATTATAGCTCCTTGCAAAAAGAAAACAAAAGTTCTATAAAAATATGTCATAAGCATAACATTGGCCAAGCTTGTACAAAAGTTATTGTTCTCCAACTCACTTTCTCCTGGGTTGAGAATTGGCAGTGGAGTTTTTCACCATCAGGATTCAAGCACGGGAACTAAAAATTCAGAATATATGGGTTATATCGCCCTTTTTAATTGCTGCAAAAAATGTGCACAGAAATGGAATGGGAGCGTGGAAATTGACTTGCTGATTTTTTTTTAGCTCTGAGATCAAATTATGCGCCAAGGAAAGTCACCTTCTTGGTCCAGACATTAAAGGGTACTCTAGAAATCATCTGAAGGATTGCAGCCCTGCAGTAGCCCTTCCAGGTCCACAAGACAGGTCTCTCGGTGGCCAAGGTCTAATCTGAATGTTGAGGAGATATTTAGACTAGACTAGACTAGACTAGACTAGACTAGACTAGACTAGACTAGACTAGACTAGACTAGACTAGACTAGACTAGACTAGAATAGAATAGAATAGAATAGAATAGAATAGAATAGAATAGAATAGAATAGAATAGAATAGAATAGAATAGAATAGAATAGAATAGAATAGCAACCATTCAATACACAAAGCGTTGTCACAAGAAAGAGGGTATGGGTGTGTCCTCCATAGCACTGAGTTGAAGTCCACAAGTCTTAAAGTTGCCAAGGTTGGAGACCCCTGGTCTAGGGGGTGTGTGAAAAGAGGAACAAGGGATGTAGGTCCACCCCATCCCATCTTGCAGAGGTCATCTCCTTGGCTGAGATCAAACTGGAGAAGTTTCTCCAGAGCTTTTATACTACTTCCTGATCCACACTCCGCTTCCCCCAGCTTTTACACCGGCATATTATTTTGATAACCTGCATTTTTCTCTTCACATAGCAATTTCCACCTCCCACTCCATCAACCCAGAGACATGTTTTCTCCCGGGGTCTCCGAGAAGGATGGAGTCAAACAGCAGGAGTGAGAAAATATAAATGAGAGCTATTTTAGGAGCAAAAATTGACTGGCAGTAAAAGACAATGAAAGTTTTGATAATCTCCAGGTTTCCCAAGAGGTGCATGGAAAGAAACAGGTGGGGAGACCAGAAGAGGCATGTTTTCAAATAAATCTGATCCTTCAGCAGGAGGAAAAGAATGAAAAAATACCTTAACACTGGGGAAACTCCCGTCATTTATTTTCCAATTGAAGAGGTCAATATAAATGCTTAGTTCTGAGCACTGTGTGAGCTGCCTTGTTTAACATTTCTAGTGCCTTATTGAAAAAACAAATGAGCTTTTTCCTTGGGATTAATGATTTGTATCCAATCGTTCATTTTTAAAATAATATCTGATTTTTTTCCCCCTTCTGTCCTCTTATAAATCATTCTCCAAATTCTCCAAATTCTCCAGAGCACCTGAGGGCAAAACAAGAAGCGATGGATGGAAACTAATCAAGGCGAGAAGCAACCTAGAAATAAGGAGAAATCTCCTGACAGGACAATTAACCAGTGGAACAGCTTGCCACCAGAACTTGTGGGTGCTCCATCACCGGAGGCTTTTAAGAAGAGATTGGACAATCAGTTGTCCAGAATGATATAAGGTCTCCTATTTGAGCAGGGAGTTGGACTAGAAGACCTCCAAGGTACCTCTCCCCCTCCCCAATTCTGTTATTCTGTTATTTTCCAATGTTGGAGGTCTGTGAATTTGTTTCTTCTCTACTAGTAGAGGAAAACCGATATCTTTTTAATCACAGTGTTGCAATTTTCACAGGCTATGATCCCACCAGCTCGCCTCCCAAACGTCATGCTTCT
This sequence comes from Azemiops feae, assembly GCA_023970755.1. Taxonomy (NCBI): domain Eukaryota; kingdom Metazoa; phylum Chordata; class Lepidosauria; order Squamata; family Viperidae; genus Azemiops; species Azemiops feae. Next base: position 668,623 of record JALGBA010000713.1, on the reverse strand, counting down.
GATTTGCACATTAATATTTCCTTTCTTGAAACTAAGCTACCCACATTCTGCTTCTTCTTTGCGATGGCAATGAAATAAAGGTGTCATTTCATTTTTTCCTCTGTGCTTGAATAACAGCAACACCCGATGAGAAGGCAGTAACACTTTTCCTGATTCTTCCTCCAACATAATGCCCTATCTGTTGAATTCCTGCCCAGTTTTGTATCTCTTTACAAACACGAGGGTAAGCTGTCTTTAATTTCCAAGCTTAAAATAAGTCTACGGAACCAACAGCCTTGGTTCTTCTTCGTTCTTGGTTTTCTTTCTTATGAAATTAGGGAGCCAGACCATCACCACTATCTCTAGAGACACCTGTGTAGAGCTGGGTTTTCAACCTCAACAACTTTAAGATGCTTAGCACGTCAACTCCCAGAATTCCCCAGGCACAGAGATACCAGCTCAATTCAGACAAGACTGGTGGGAGGTTTTGTGTAGAGTTTCAAGGAGGATGTTTTCCAGCCAAGTTTGATCCCAGGACTTCCCGCCCACAAAAGAGGTCCACCTCCATGGAGTTAAGATCTAGAAGAAGCTGGCCACTGACTAAGCCTATGGCGATAACCGAAGTTTTCTGATGCAACCTCAAGGCTTCTTCCTCTGCGTCGGTAACACAGGGATCTTAGTCACTCTGGTATCTTACAAATTATGATGATAAAATTGGTGAGATCATTTCTGTCTAGCACCTTAGAAAATTTGAATGTTTATTTAGCAACGTCCTGATTTCCAACAGCCTCTTCACCCTAGGGCTTTTCAAAAAACTGAAACCTTGCCAAAATTGAAGAAATCTCAGCAGGGACCTTTGGAATTTGTTAATGTCTCCATCCTTTTCTCCACACCAGTCAATATCTGAATATACATATGTTGGCTCATCTTGACTTAAGGCATCTCTCTCTCTCTCTCTCTCTCTCTCTCTCTCTCTCTCTCTCTCTCTCTCTCTCTCTCTCTCTCTCTCTCTCTAGCGTCTGAAAAAATTAAAACAGCATTTGTTGACTCTGAAATAAGCATCCTGTAGACTTCTCCTGAAATGAGGTCTTCCCCCATTTCCTCCAAATAATATAAATATTATAAATTAATGGCAAAGGTAGTGGCCCATATAAACAGGGGAAAACTTTGACCGTGAATCAAATCTATGGCCTCTAATGATCTGTGACAGCATGGTTGAAACGGATTGTTCTTAAAGCCAAGGGATAAAAGAGAATTTCCTAGGCCAGGAGTAGGCAACCTCGGCTCTTTTATGACTCATGGACTTCAACTCCCAGAATTCCTGAGTCAGCTATGCTGACTCAGGAATTCTGGGAGTTGAAGTCCATGAGTCATAAAAGAGCCGAGGTTGCCTACCCCTGTTGACCTAGGCCAATGACAAAAAGGTTATTGGATTGTGGGTTTGGTTTTCCAATTTTCTGTTGACCAGATTCTAATTCCAGCTCACCAATGGCATCATAGTTTGATTCTACAAGGTACAGTAGAGGGCAAGGAACAGAAAGATCTTGGCGATGAGATCTGTGTATGTCATTAGAGTCCCCCAAAACCAGCCGAGATGCAGTTGAGTAGATTATTTGAGCAGCATTGATTAATTGGACTGGTGAGCGGGCTATGTTTGTGTTCCCCATCTCATCCTTCACCACAGGCAATAAAAGACCTGACAATCCCAGGATGCATTGCAGGGACAATGACATTGGTTGTCCACACGATTTGGGCTTTCAAATTGCCTTTGGAGGGGGAAAAAAAATCTGTTTTTAATACAGCTCAGCTTGCAGATTCTGCGGTGATATATGGCCGTATGAATAAAGTTCTGAAGAGCTAAATTTGCAGTGGCAGATAGCCCTTAATGACAGGAAGGAAGGGAGGAAGGAAGGAAGAGAGGGAGAAAGGTTCCTAGACCTTAGAAGATCCATCACACCAGAATAGAATTTCTGTCACTGAGTTTAAAGGCTGTGAGAAATCCGAGGGGAACAAAAATAAATGGAGCACAAAAAAAAGAGAGAAAAAAAAGCCCAGGCAGATGTGACATGCTTCGCTGACATCGCAAAGACTCACAAGAGTTACAAGCGAGACACCTCTCTGTGGAGTATTTGGTTGGTTGGGCAAATCAAGAGTCCTTTGTGACTCGGCGTATCATCTGTCAAGGTCAGGAATTCACCCAGAGGCCATTCCTTGAATAGGAGGAAGGATGGAGAGCCCAGGAGCGACAACTGAGGATCAAGCCATGAATCAGAGCTGAGGAACCACAATGGGAGCTGACCATGAACTGAAGATGAAGATCAGGAGGAACACACAGAGGAGAGGAGGAACTAAGCCAGGAAGATTTCATTTCTCTTGATGGGAAAGGTGGATGACATTTTAGGGGCTTGGGGCTTCACTAAATCTGGACATTTTTGGACTTCATTTGGGTCAGCAGAGAGGAAATTGGTCACACTAAGCCTCTAACCACACAAATGAGTTACTGAACTAAACCGGGAAGGGTTCAATTTAGACCTGGTCTTATTTAGGCAGGATTAACCTAAATTCTTGGGTCCTGTGGGTCATGCAAACCTATTAACAGCTTAAGGGGCGAACGAGTTGGCTCAGGACTGGCTGAGGCTGAGGCGATCTCCTAGAGAGGTCTAGTAAACATGGAGCCTCTCTAGGCACTTCGATCTCTGTCTCTGAAGCCCCCTCCGAGCAGCCCAGCAATCCTGGAGAATAACACCACTTCTTTCCAAAGTCATAAACAGGAGTTATGTTCTGCTCCTACCCATTCCAAAGCAACTCTGCCACAGTTGAATTGCGTAACCTTAATGGACGTTTGTTGACAGTCAACCAGTCCATCGCGTTTATGAGCAGTGCCTGATTTCGCCTGCCTTAATTATGGTTTCTGCTTCCCTAATCTCATTAAAGTCAAGCCATCTTCAAGTTGAACTCAGCTCCTGGTGACTTAGACAGACCTATCCATGCAAGTTTTAGGTTCTTCCATTTATTTATTTTTTTCTTCCAGTGTAGCCTACAGCTCTGGACTTTCTTTTCCAAATAAAAAACAGTGTCTACCCTGCTTAACTTTCTAAGTTAGCCAAGGGTGCACACCTATTTTTCAAGATCATAATGTGTGTTCCAGAAGTCCCAAAGAGGATTAGGGGACTGAAGGCAAAAACATACAAAGAACAATTGCAGGAATTGGGTATGTCTAGTTTAACGAAAAGAAGAACTAGGGATGACATGATAGCAGTCTTCCAGTATCTCAGGGGTTGCCCCAAAGAAGAGGGAGTCAAGCTATTCTCCAAAGCGCCTGAAGGCAGGACAAGAAGCAACGGATGGAAACGAATCAAGGAGAGAAGCAACCTAGAACTAAGGAGGAATTTCCTGATAGTGAGAACAATTAACCAGTGGAACGGTTTGCCTCCATAAGTTGTGTGTGCTCCATCACTGGAGGTTTTCAAGAAGAGACTGGACAGCCATATACTGGAACAGTATAGGGTATCCTGCTTGAGCAGGGGGTTGGACTAGAAGAACTCCAAGGTCTCCAGTTATTCTGAATGAGATATATTCACCCCAAAAAAGACACAGTGTTCAACCTGATATTCATTATATTCCATGTGTTGTTTTTGTGTATTGCTGTATTGGTTCATCTTTACAACACGACCTATTTCCCCATTTTCACAAAATAAGCATGCAAAGAGAGATAATCCTATTTCAGCTAAGAAAAATCTCGGGTTTCCCCAATCAATCTCCTCTTTGCTCTGCTTCCCCTGAACTAAAGATGACAAACAATTTTATTTATCAAGAAGGAAGCTTCACGCTGATTGGTTGATGTCTCAACAACCTGCAACCATTTCAATGAGAAACCCAAAGAGGAAAAAAAAAATAATTTCAAGGATTAAGTTCATTCCCTCTCATTTCTGCATGAATTTCTTTGCCAGAAATTCTGCATCTCAAATATATGTAGATTTTTAGGATTCTCCTCGTCTAACGTAGCCATTCTCCCCCCCTGGCTTGCACCTTTTTGCCAACAAACTTCCATCAAAATAATGTACATATTTTCAGCATGACATTCTTTAGAGGGCCGCATTTTCCCTAACTACTGCATTGCTGCATTTTATTATTTTGGAAAAAACAACATCTGGAAAAGTGTATACATATCAACGGTCACACTGTCCTCCTGAAAAATGAAAGCAGGGGAAGTTTGAGTGAGATAAATTTGCATTAAATTATAAGCTGGACGAATTTCTCCACCATCTCTCCCAGTTTTTTAAAGGGAAAACTGTGACAGCGGTTTCTATCATCCTGAATTTCTGCAGCTGTACATCAATTGGATTTTGATGCTACGTGTTTTCAAGTTGGCTGGCGCTGATGGTTGACACGGGTTGCTACTAGAATCCTAGGTGTCAACCAGGTACCTCCTTAAAATATAAGATGTTCCGAGTAGTGCAGTTTTTTGTAACATTGCTGGAGTTATTGCAGGAAGCTGCAGTTTCTTGATGTACTTTGCAAAGTTTTGGGACATAGTTCCCAGTGCCCCAGTGACAATGGGTACCACCGTTATACGTTTCATCCATAATCGCGCAGTTTCGATGGCCAGGTCGCGATGTTTCGTAATTTTTTCCAGTTCTTTTTCTTCGACTCTGGCATCTCCTGGTACAGTGATGTCAATCAGCTGTATGCTTCGGTTTTCTACAACTGCGATATCTGGCGTGTTGTGTTCCAAATGGCGATCTGTCTGTATTCGAAAGTCCCACAAGATCTTCACCCTCTCATTCTCAACAACTTTTTCCACCCTATGTTCCCACAACCTTTCAGACACAGGCAAGTCATATTTTTTACACAATGCCCAGTGGATTAATTTAGCAACTCGGTCATGTCTAGCTTTGTAATCAGTTTGCACGATTTTGCTGCATCATCATCATCATCTTCATTATTATTATTATTATTATTATTATTGCCATTGGAAACGGTCACTAAATGAACTGTTGCAAGTTAAGGACTACCTGTATATTTCAGCATGACTGAAATAGATTGTGTGGTATATATCAATGCTCTCCATATCAAATTGATCAACATCAATTGAGCTAATGACGCTCCAGTTGTGTGTTTAATTATTGCCTTGACCTCGCCACCGTTTTAACCATCTCTGAGGTGAATAGCAACGTTCAGAGATCTCCAGGAGTAGATTAAGGCTTTCAGTAGCCATATGTCTTCCAGGGTCTTAAGGAGTCTTCTTCTGGTGAACAGCAAGGACATAAATAAGAGTCTATCACGGGTGGCCACCACCTAGCAATCGGCGTGGATGTTGATGGGTGGGCCCAGCGGGTGACAGGCGGAAGCTATGCAATCCCACCCTCTCAAAAAAACGAAAACAACCCCCCCCCAGGTGTAATTGTATGGTTTGGAATGTGTGTTGCACTCCTGGACACGCACTGCAGCTTCTGAGTGAGGAGAAGAATGGGGTTCCCTTCAGCTTCCTTTCAGCCATAAATCTGTGATGGAATTTCATCTAAATAGGTGTGTTTATAACCGGGCAGGAAGCACCGAGTGCTAATCACGTTCCAGAGACAAAAGTTACTCATTGTCAGAAGCCCATGGCTTTAACCTGCCAGCCGAATTCCTTCCTTGCTGCCTTTTCGCCCTATCGCTTACAGATAAGGCAGCCCCCACCAGCATTCTGCTTCGCTAATTACCCTCCATCATCTTCTCATTTATCAACTCCCAAACAGTTCTCCTTTAACGAGCCAAGGAAAGCATCTCCGGAATTTTTGGACGCCCAAGCTCTTAAGCTTCTTGGTTACCACCTCCAAAGTCAATGGCTAAACAAATAAACCGTCCCGTTTCAACACCCGATTGGTCGACAAACTGATATGAAAAGGCCAATCAGCTCGGTAAGTGAAACATTAACCCCACCACAAGGCCAGGCTTGCAAACAGCAATTAACCGAATGGGTGGAACCAGCCAGGCTTGAATTTATGAAAGAGCCTGTGACTCCAAGCTTGACTAAGAGATGGTTTGAAGGCCATGTTTCTGTCCTGGTCATTTTGCTTCTCTCTGTTTTGTTAAGATAGTTGAAGCAACACCAAGGAATTAGTTTTAGGTGGACCTGGGCTTGAAGTTGGACATTGTTTGATGGTTCAGCAACCTGCGCTGTTCAGCAACACATATCACGGCTTGGTTCTTTGGATGGCCATCAAGGGACATGAAGATATGTTCCATTGGTGGTAACAGATCTGTGATAATTCATCACACTATTAAAAATCGCCTCTGGGATTGCCTTGACCACCCATCTCTGCTTCACAAGTCTAAGTCAACTTGATTGATTGCCACCAATATCTGCGTGCCAAGGAGTAAGGAGATACGGGCATGAATGATGATGCTTTGAAAGTTGAGGTCCATAAAATCTATCTGAGATTATCAATGTCTAAAAATTTCACTGCAACAGACACTTAACTACACCTGTTGATTTCAGTGGGATCTAACCTTCAGCTTCTCCATTTTCCAGCTGTGCCGTACATACTTTGAAATATCTTGGCCTGCTTTTAAGTAAGGTGACTCATTACATTTCTAAAGTTGAAGACAGTGTAGTGTCGTGTCTTCTCTATGTTTTACCTTTAGGGCAACCTTCGGAGATAGGGAAGGTACAAAGTGTTTGGCCTGCCAGATCTAGAAAGCTTCAAGTTATTTGATGGTCTCTTCACCTTTAAATCAATGTTCTCCTTGGCTCCCTTGCTTTCTTAACAAGGCCTTCAAAACACATAACAACAGCCTTTTTGCAAGCTTTAAATTATCCACGAGTTTCAGCTTGGAGTTTGCACAGAATCTGGTCCTTCATCCTGAGATCCTGTTTCGTTTTCTTGCTGAGAGCTTTGTCCATCACACATTTAACTCTTGCTTACTCTTTGACTCTGTCTGCTAATCTCATCTGCCTTCGGGACTAAATCTTCGGTTGTTTTCCCAGATTTGATTTTCAGTCCATCCAGAAATCAAATGCACAACTAAATTGCAGCACGAGGGAAATAGTAAATCTTTCCTAACAATATCCATCGGTGGTTTGCTACTGGTCTTATAATGATGAGCGCTAGATTGACTAGAACACATTTTTGGGGGGGAGAAGAGAAGCTAAGATGAAATCTAGGATAAGTTGCCACATAATAGTTCAAGTTGAAAGACTGGCCCAACAGCCAAGCAATTTTGGCCATAATTATCCACCACAATTACCTGCCGGGTAACTAGAGACAGTCGCACAAATCGGTGTCTCTTAGAATCAAAGAGTTGGATGCTTCTCCAGAGATTATGGATCGTCATCCTAGAGAAAGTCGAGTGGATAACTCTTTCTCTAATTGTTGCCAGAAGTGAAAAAGTAGAGACTTGAGGCTTTGTTTTTTGTTTCTGTTGCACTTAGCTCCTGTGGAAATTTGCACAAAGAAGAGGGGGGAAAAGCTATCGCTCTTGATGCCAACACACATCAGCAAGCTGTTGGAGCATTTCAATGCATCATGTTTTCCCTTTTGATTCCTTCCAGCAGCCGTGCGGCTCCCAGGATGAAAGAGACTAGATTCCATTCCCTATAATTAGTGGTTTGAGAAATTTACTCAATGGTTGTGCCTAAGCACAAGAAAGATGCTGTGTTTAAGGGCACCCGAAGGAGGCAACGGGTATGGGAAAGAGTTGGAACCACCAAAATGTCAGCTGTCAGATGGTCAAGGATGTTTTCAGATCTTTTCCTCTTGTTTTGTGACGCTTCCAGAAAGATGTGGCGAATCTGATATAAGGGAAGGCTGCCTCCCTTGGAAAAAAAGAACCGAACGAGAAGACTTTGATCTTGAGAGCGAAGGAACTGGATCAGCAGAACCTGAAGACACGAGGAGAGTCAAAAGCTAGGCCCTAGTGAATTGTGTTGGGCAAGAGGTCTCCAGAAGGTCTATTATCAAGGCATCCAAGCTCAGGATGTTCTCAGTTGCTTCTCCTGAAGGACTGTTCTTTAGAAGATTATCAATTTACTCTTGGTGACATTGAGGGGGGGACCAAAGTTCTTCAAGGAGAGGCAACCTTGGAGCAACCTTCAGTTGCCAACTTCACTGAATCCAAGGGAGCCCGCGCGTCAGAAAAGGCAATCTGAATCAGGAGTCAGATGTAAACTTGACTGTCTGGAGAATCGTGAGTGAAGCACTGGTGATGAGAAAGGGGCCTCATCGTGAGTAGGTTTTATGGGGAGATGAAGATTGGGAAACCCTGCTGTAATAGAGAGTAGAGAAAGAACAATTCAAAGTTAGGATTCTACTGGATCTCAGTGGTTCAGAGACCACCATGTTGTGAACTTGGGATATTTTGGGGTATCCTCCCCCAGTCCTCTTTGTCCTCTTCCTTATCCTTCCTCCCACTCTCTTCCCATTTGCCTCCCTCTTCTTTTCCCAGTCCTCCTTGCCCTCCTCCCCATCTTCCTCCCCATTCTCCCCATCCTTCGTCAGTCCTCCCCAGTCCCCTTTGTCCCCTTTTTTGTCTTCCCTGCTCTCTTTATCCTTTTTCGAGTCCTCCCCATCTTTCCTATTCTCCTCCCTGCCCTCCCCATTCTCACCCAGTCCTCCTTGCTCTCTTCCCGGTCCTCCTTCTCCTCCCTGTCCTCCTCCCTGCCTTCCACATCCTCCCCCATCCTCCTTGTCCATCTTTCTCTCTCTTTAATCTCTCTGGGAATCCAGCTTCCCCCCATTGACTTTGCTTGTCAAAAGGGGATCATGTGATCCCGGGACACTGCAACCATCATAAATACGAGTCCTTGTCCTCTTCCCTGTCCTTCCGGTCATAGAATCATAGAATTGTAGGATCGTAGAATCACAGAATCGTAGAATTATAGAATCACAAAATCGTAGAATCATAGAACTATGGGATCGTAAGATTGGAGGAGATCTTGGGAGTCTTCTAGTGCAACTCCCTCCCCAGGGGAGGAATCCTCAGAGCATCCCAGTCCAATGGCTGCCCATTCTTTATTTGAAAATTTCCACCAATAAGAGCCCCCATCTGCCCCCACAGGACAGATTGTCCTCCATGTAGCGCCCATTCCTCATTGGTTTGCAACTTCCCTGCTTCCTACAGAGAATTCCAACGGAACACAGGGTATTCCTCCAGGGTAGTTTTTACAGATTATGTTAGGGAGGCTCTGGGATGATGGAAAGGCGTGGAACAGCCACCAGCTACGTGGGCCACATCCTTCCCCACTTCCAGCAACAAATCCATCTCCAACAGAAGCCTTCAAGCACCTGGGAACACAGTCCCGCAATGGAAGGCCTCCTTCACAAGGGAAAGAAAGCTTCTGAGAAGTTGCAAGGCCAAGAAAGTCATTGTCGAAACAGTTAACACCTCAAAATCTCATTGTACACATGTTGTACTTTGACAATAAAGGTTGATTTGAAAAGGGGTATCCAGCCACCACCCAGAACAACGTTCAGTGCATCAAACAGCCCAAAAGGGAGAATAAAACTTGCCGGGAAGGTGTGAGATGTAAACTTGACTGTAAACCACTTCAGAACTTCATTCTTTTATAACCCTGTTTTAGTGTGTTCTTGGTCATGTTGCACATTCCAGGCAATATATAAATATTAATTAACTTACCCTTATAAAACACTGCCTGGTTCAAGTCCCTTGTGTGAGATCTGTAGTCAAAGCCATAATTACCCAACAGTGATGTGCTGGTTTTCTTAATTAAGGGATAGGCCTTTGCTTTCGTTCTCTCCCCCCCTCCTCCCCCCCCACTTGTTCTTTGCCGTCTTCCAATGCTTCCAATGCAGCAAAGAAAACGTGATGTTACATGCAGCTGTAAAGATTTGATGATTTGGGAATGGCTCGAGGGGGCAGTCACATGCCTAGAGTTGGAAGGTCCCATGTCAAAGCGAAAGATTCAGCAATGTATCAAACAGCATTTCCTAATCGAGCCAATGGAAGGGGAGATGGGTTCTTAATTTTCTAAAGCCATTCCGAAAAGCCAAAATTGGTAATTAAAAACAAAGCTAAATATTTACTCTTCTGGAGCAAATATGCACATGTGCATATACGTGTGTGTCCTGAGTCTGGAGATATGGAGATAGAGGTGATGGATATGGAGACGGACCTGGAGAGATGGAGATGATGAAGAAGATAGAGGTGATGGATATGGAGATGGACTTGGAGAGATGGAGATGATGAAGAAGATAGAAGTGATGGATATGGAGATGGACTTGGAGAGATGGAGATGATGAAGAAGATAGAGGTGATGGAGATGGAGATGGACTTGGAGAGATGGAGGTGATGAAGAAGATAGAGGTGATGGAGATGGAGATGGACTTGGAGAGATGGAGATGATGAAGATAGAGGTGATGGATATGGAGATGGACTTGGAGAGATGGAGATGATGAAGAAGATAGAGGTGATGGATATGGAGATGGACTTGGAGAGATGGAGGTGATGAAGAAGATAGAGGTGATGGATATGGAGATGGACTTGGAGAGATGGAGATGATGAAGAAGATAGAGTTGATGGAGATGAAGGTGGAGATGATGGAGATGATGGAGGGGATAGATAGGGAGATGGAGACGGAGTAGATACAGAGGGAGAGGGAGAGAGAGGAAGCTTGTTCAGCTTCAATCATAATTTGTAAAATAGAATGAAATTAGTTAGAAGGTTTTAGACGTTTCTACTCCCAAAAAAGATAAGTATGGTGGCCCTATTGCATTTGAGGGAGCTTTCTTGCTAGTTGGTGGAACACCGGACTGGATTTTACTCATGATAATGGTTGTCCAGAGAATTCATTGCTTCTTCAGCTCTTTGGACTTTAACCCATGTGCCTGCAATAATGTTTCTCCCAGTTGTATCGGTGTAGCCCAAAAGAGCCCACCATCAGCAGCCACCTATATTTCTGTGGGGTTTCCTCCCCACTTCTATCCTCATAACCTTAAATGTAAACCCAAGGCTTTTTCTCTCCATCGTCCATGTTGGAATTCCTGGTTGACAGGCTGCCATATTGCAAGCTTCAAATAGGCTTAATGAGCCGCCTGGGGTTGACTGAATCTAGTCACGGCTTGATTTGCCCCTTGCTACATGGAAGAAAGCAATCATTCTCCTTGCCAAGATGACTCAAGGGCGACCTTGAACATCACTTAATTGAAGCTGAAGAGGAAGTTCAAGTGACTCAAGCTTCCTAGTCTAATGTTCCTTAGGGCTGCCAACCATCCTATGACTCATGCATCCTCTCCCAGGGCCTAAGGCTTCCTGCTCTCAGCTGAAGACAGCCATCCATGTATTCCAAATTGGATGATCCTCTTCCAAGGAGGGTAGGCAGATCGATCGCCCCTGGACGCAACCTAACAAACCTCTGGAGGAAAAGGAAGGAGAAAATTCAGAGGTGAATCTGAAGAAGGCCACATGCAAAAACTTGAGAACAAGTCTCCAGCTTGGATGCAGCCCACAAGACTTTCCAAAAGTTGCCTCATAAATTGTCAGAGTGGATGTAGGAGAAGGAGTGGTAGAACCTGGGGATGGCGTTAAAAGAGGGATCAGCCTGGAATCCCTAAGTAGCCACAAGCGAACTTCCCTTGAATTCTGTTGACTCATACCTAACTCCAAGCAGCTGCTAACTGCTAGTTGAGAAAATTCCTATGCATAGGTACAAGTGGCAATAAGTCAGTTTAATTAGACCTTCACATGTGGGCCTGTTCTATGCAGAGGTGACAGCTATTCAATGCGTAGTACCCATGTTCACACAATATGCTAGTCTGGGTTCAAATGGAATTGGTTCTTTGTGGTTCAGTGTATTGTGTAAACCCAACCATTGCCTTAGCAGATAGCTTAAGCCAGACCATCACTTTCAACCACCATGTGCATCACATGTTCTGTGAATACAGGAGTTGTCCACATACTTCAGGAGTTTAGCATGCTGTCTGAACCCAAGCAACATGCCTGAGGATGAAAGAGAGAAACCACAGAAGTTCCCCCCTGGCCAAGCTGCAACCTCAACTTGGTTTGCGATCATAATGGACAACCTTTTACCAAGTCCATTCCTGTCTGCATTGTTTAGCTTCAGCAACATAATGTCAAGGACGAATCCGATGGAACCTCATCCTATCGACATTTCTGGTGGTCTAAGAGAAGGACATTCAATGAGAACCAAGCCTAGCCAGCTTTTTAGACCGCTTTCAGCAGAGGTGTTCTTCGCTTCTCCTCAGCGAAATGAAAGAACAATCGCATCCTATTTATACAGGCAGACCAAAGGCAAGCCCACCTCTCAAAATACAAAAGGGATCCTGTGATCCATCGAGATAGATTATGAGAAGCTGAGAAGTTTATAGACAAACTCAACACGCAGAAGGTGAGTAGCAGTGAGACATAACAAGTACTGTAGCGAAAGGGAGGGGAAGGGAGGGAGGGAGGGAGGGAGGGGAGAGAGAAAACTAGGTGTTCATGCAACTCACGTACTCTGGTTAACAAATCAACATTTGCACAGCAGATTGAACTATAAAAGAAAATAGGCGGCATACACCCAACATGCTAAAGGCATGCACACCCGCACACACACACACACACACACACACACACACACACACACTGGTTCCGGAATACACAGAGACACACACATTTGATGTTAAATCTAACCAAGAGAGCACTCAAGTTTGTAAGGAGCAAGTTAAGGGTACAATGCAAACACAGCCATATAGCAGATCAATAGCCACCCAACACGCTACTTAAAAACCACCAACAAAGGAATCTGCCATCATCCTAGACATCTATTCCATGACACAAAAGTTCTGTCCTTATTCTTCCTAGGTTTCCAATTCTCACTGTGGGAGGTGTGAACACCAACTCCCAGAATCCCCCCAGCCAAAGGTGGCCATTCCTGAGAATCCAAAGAGTTGAAAACCCCAGATCTTGGGAAACTTCCATATTTGTGTAACAATGGAAAATACCTTTGCTCCACATCTTCCATCTGATCGCCCTTCAAATACTTGGATCTGACCACGCCAAAAATCCCAGAATCTCCCAGCCAAAAGTGGCTATTCCTGAGGATTCTGGGAGTTGAAATCCTAAGATCTGAAAAATCCCCATATGTAAAATAAGTTTGCTCCACACCTACCATCTGATTGTTCTCCGAATATTTGGATCTGACCCCCTATAGGGCAACATAAATCTCTTCCTCTCACTAAAGGTACCCAATTCTTTCCACTTCTCCTTAAAAGGTTGATTCTCTAAGCTCTTTGATAGTTGTTGTTTGTTTTTAATTTTTATTTTCCTTCTGCAGTCCAAGATGTTGATGTCTTAACATCTGGTGACTAAAACTTGGGAAACAGTTCAAGGATTGTCTGAAGAAAGCAGAGCTGAACTGGTTCCATCATCTATTGTGTTTTGGGCTAAACTAAAGATGGGATGCAAAGCTGGACCGTGTGAATTTCATTACCTTTCCTTTATGAGTTGGAGCAAGAATGTATAAGTATTTACTTTTGTTGGCATTCCAATAATTATAGTTACCCAAAAAAAACACAGCAACATTTCCAGAATGCAAACTCTGTTGATAAATAGTTTATAGAAGGGGTTGTTGTTGTTAGTTGCGAAGTCGTGTCCGACCCATCATGACCCCATGGACAACGTTCCTCCAGGCCTTCCTATCCTCTACCATCTTCTGGAGTCCATTGAAGCTCACACCTGCTGCTTCAGTGACTCCATCCAGCCACCTCATTCTCTGTCGTCCCCTTCTTCTATTGCCCTCAATCTTCCCCAGCATCAGGCTCTTCTCCAGTGAGTCCTTCCTTCTCATTAGGTGGCCAAAGTATTTGAGTTTCAGCTTCAGGATCTGGCCTTCTAAAGAGCAGTCGGGGTTGATCTCCTCCAGGACTGACCGGTTTGATCGCCTTGCAGTCCAAGGGACTCAAAGAGTCTTCTCCAGCACCATAGTTCAAAGGCCTCCATTCTTTGGCACTCAGCCTTTCTTATGGTCCAACTTTCGCAGCCATACATTGCAACTGAAGGGGTATCGGGGGAATTTGGGGAGTTGAAGTCCACAAATCTTAAAGTTTCCAAGGTTGGACACCCCTGGTCTACAGCTTTGTCCAGGTGTCCAGGAAGAGGTAAAGGACTTTTTCTAGACTCTTCAGTTAATCTATCTGCATTACATGACTTTGGCTTTGACCCAGAGACCACTGAATGGTCCTTGCCACTGGTTTCGGGCAGTCCATGATTTTCCATTGAGAGCAAAGCCTGCTTCTAACGCACGGGTATGTGCAGGTATGCGCAACCTCGCACGTAGACGTACACACACATTTCATTTCTGTCATTTGTGCGGGGGTCTAGAGCTTCTAAAGCATTCCTGAAGTCCCGAGTCATCCAGCAGACGTATAAATTAAGCAGCCAAAGTAGGACAGATTAGAATTAATGGTGGCGCTCAAGGTTTTAAGCAGGCCCGTTAGAAAAACTTTCAAAAGAGAGCAGGAGTCTTCCAAATGAGCTGGATCTTGCACTGCAGAAAGAGAAGCGGGCGAGCCCGCCTGCTCCTGTCAAGGGTTTAATTGGGAAAGGAGAAAAAACGCGCTCTCTCTCTCTCGCTTTCAACTCACAAAGCACAAAGCCGTCAGTGTTTGCGCCGTCGACAACAAACGAAAGGAACGCTAAGTTGTATCTGTGGGATTTCTTTTATGGGAAAGCTACTTAGAGGACACTGTTCCCAAGACGGTAGTTTGCCAAGTCTTTGTAGACATCAGAAGGAGCGAGCAAATTCTTCCGAGGGTGACTCAGACATGGCTGGGATCCAGGCTTAGATGAAGAGGAGGGCCTAAGCCATACCTGGCGAAGGACTTAAAGGGCAAATGGGGAGACCCAACATAGTTTGAGCCGGAGGCTGGAAGTGTAAGATGAATAGAGACAGCCTTTGGACTGGTTTGCTTCTTCCAATCCTGGGCGTGTTCTTGTCTCTTTCGATTCTTCCTCTGCTTGCCAATGGGACCTGCCTGTTGGGCTACATCAGAAGCTCCATCTAAAGTCAAGATGTCCTCCTGGGTTTCATTCTTCTTAAACTGCATCCATGACATCCATCCTCTATTTTGCTGCAAGAGCCTAGGCCAGTGTTTCTGTACTTTGGCAACTTGAAGACATGGGAACTTCAACTCTGGAATATCCCAGCCAACCATGGAATTCTGGGAGTTGAAGTCCACATGTCTTCAAATGGCCAAGGTTGAAGTCCTCACATCTTGAAGTTGCCAAGGTCCACACATCTTCAAGTGGCCAAGGTTGAAGTACACGTGTCTTCAGGTTGCCAAGGTCCACACATCTTCAAGTGGCCACGGTTGAAGTCCTCACATATTGAAGTTGCCAAGGTCCACACATCTTCAAGTGGCCAAGGTTGAAGTACACGTGTCTTCAGGTTGCCAAGGTCCACACATCTTCAAGTGGCCACGGTTGAAGTCCTCACATATTGAAGTTGCCAAGGTCCACACATCTTCAAGTGGCCACGGTTGAAGTACACATGTCTTCAGGTTGCCAAGGTCCACACATCTTCAAGTGGCCACGGTTGAAGTACACATGTCTTCAGGTTGCCAAGGTCCACACATCTTCAAGTGGCCACGGTTGAGAAACACTTGCCTAGCCTCTTGGGGCTGTCTGGCCACAAACCAACAGATTAGAGGTGACATTTTTCTCATGAGACTTATTTTGCAAGAGTCTTGGAGCAGACTCCACCTCTTCCCATTTCTTTCAACCGTCTGCCCCTTTTCTTTTCCAGCAGGCACCCCCTCCATCTGTTCATGAGATGGTCTTTGGAATGCTGAAACAGCAGATCGTTGACAGGGGATTCCACAATGTCTTAATAGGTCAAGTCTATCTTTAAACATTGCCGTTCAAAATAGAACTCGGTGCTCATCAGACCTGAATAAGAACAAAAAAGTAGGAGAGTTAGCCAACTTTTTTTTTCCTCTTGGGGAGCTGCCCCCTCCCAACCCATGCTGCATCTATTTTGAGTTTTGAAGTTAAAAAGATCAAGTTTCTGTATTCCTTGCAGCATAAGAGGGAGGAGGAGAAGCTATGTACATAGTTGCTATGTCAGTAGCACCCAGCCAAGCCAGAAACTTGCAAGGGAGGATACGAAGGCCAGATATCCTACGTTAATGATGAATTGTGGGTATTAAAAAGAAATGTCACCCAAACGGTAAGGTGGACGGCCAATAAATTTTATAAATAAATCAATAAAGGCGTCTTTAAAGCACAAAGGTAGAAAGAGAGACAAACAGACAGATAGACAGAAGAGAGATTAAAGAGAGAGATGGGTGGATGGATGGATGGATGGATGGATGGATGGATGGATGGATGGATGGATGGATGGATGGATGGATGGATGGATGGATGGATGGATGGATGGATGGACAGATTAGATAAATGGCAGATGGTAATGATAGATAGGTAGGTAGGTAGATATGTAGATATGTAGATATGTAGATAGATAGATAGATAGATAGATAGATAGATAGATAGATAGATAGATAGATAGATAGATAGATAGATAGATAGATAGATAGATAGATAGATAGATAGATAGATAGATAGATAGATAGATAGATGAGACAAACAGATGAGACAGATTAGATAGATAGATAGATAGATAGATAGATAGATAGATAGATAGATAGATAGATAGATAGATAGATAGATAGATAGATAGATAGATAGTAGGAGAGAGCAAGATAGAAAGATGAGAAAGAATAAGAGATGGTAAATATGAGAAAGAGATGACAGATGATAAAGAGACACAGAAAGAGAGGAGAGAGGAGAGAGAGAGACATAGATGATAGATAAATAGATGATAGATAGATGACAGATTATAAGAGAGAGAGAGAGAGAGAGAGAGAGAGATGATAGATAGATGACAGACAGACAGGATTGACTCCCCAGAAAATTATTTATAGGACTACACGTTTAGATTTAAACTAAGGTGCGAACAGAATAACCGAGCTCAAACTGTTTGGGAAAACAGCCAGATGCAGGAAAGGGCCACAAGGTTCATGGAGGTAGAGGCCAAACACACCATCTTGGCTGTAAAGAAAGCTGACGCTCTTCCCCTGAATGATGTCTGGCTTGCCGTGAAGGTTTGGGGAGGGGGGGAAATCACTGGCTGCAAAGTTTGCCAGCTGGTCTCCGTCTCACGCGAGTGGTGGGCAGAGACGCAACTGCCAAAGAAGAATATCTGTTGGCAGAGAGTCCGTTTCAGACAGACGGCGAGGAGACATATTTTGAACCGAGTCGGCATTTGGGCAGGGAGTGGCAGAGAAGGGTATCCGTTTCTATAAACACGCTAGCAAATAGTTATGCCGGTGGCTAAATTAGACTCCGCGTGGGTCAGCTAGGCCCCCACATCGCCTTTGATTTCTGAGGGACGAGAAGGAAGGTGGAATAATCTCGGCTTCTCCAAGGAAGCTCCCCACCACCGCCCAGCATGGACAAGAGGATAGACTTGAGATCCACGAGAAGTTTCACAGGACTTATCTAGACTCTTCCACCGAAATTGTAGTTTCCTTGTGTTTGGAGAAACATCAACATTTCACTGACACAGTTCAGTGAAGGTCCAGGTCTTGGTTCCTTCCTCAACATCTGAAGAACTATAAGATGATTCAATGTTGTCCTCAGGTTGAGTCCCAACTTATGCCTCACAGATTAACTCTTCCAAAGAGAACGTGCTTATTTTGCCTCTATAGTACACACAACCTGAAGTCAAACTGTAAAATTTTCTGCCAAGGCTGGTCACCCGCCTAGAAGACTTTGAAAGAGATTGAGCAGCTTCACAGAAGGCCGAACTTTCAATGTCTGTTAGTTTTAGGGCTGTCAGCAGCCTCCTAAATCACAGCTACCCAACTTGACATGCTCTCTGCTAAGTAAGCAACACGGGGAACAGATGGTCACCCTCTTGTCTTTTTGAACTGACCAAAACATCTGGCTGACCACTTCTGAAACCAAACCTAGATGAGATGGGCCTTCAAGAGGACATGTCTTATGGGTTGTTGTTGTTGTTTTTTTTTTCTTCCAGGAAGCCCAGGAGATCAGCAGAAGCCAGCCTTGTCCTCAAACCCGGTCCCTGTTTCCTTCTGCAGATCAGACGACGCTACCGCAGAATCAGCAATGGCTCTGAGGCAAGCTTGGGTGGGCTTTTCTGATCTGCCAGGAAAAATAAGGAAATGTTTACTACCAAGGCAGGACTAATGGCGAAGTGATGTTTGAAGGAGCTTGAGCTGGAAACGGCGGATGGGAGCCGTCCAAGCAACCTGCTACTTAACATTGGCAGGGAAAAAAAAGAAAAAAGGAAAAGAAAAAAAAAACAACCCTGGTCCTTTCCTCTCGTCAACAAAGAAGATTAAAGGTTTTTACATTGTTGGTTTAGCAAGAGAAATGAGTGTTTGAGTTCCTTCTCCTTCAGCGTTCTCATCCTGACTAGGCGATATTAACTAATGTTTGTTTTGTGGGGCTAAGGTGAGGGCAGGAAAGGCAATTTATAGAGAAGAAAGATGCGAAGAGGCCTCCATTCAGCTTCGGAGGAAGGATTTTTTCAGCCAGGGAGGGAGGCTTCTCCTCCTCCTCCAGCGACAAAACAACGGCGAGTAAAAGCTCTGATCCAGGGAAGAGGGATAACAAGAAGAAGAAAAAATTACAAGGCTGTTTGCTGAGGAATTATTTAGCAGAGGAGGGAGCCAGGGAAAAAAAGAAAAAGAAAAAGAAAAAGGAAGGAGCATTTGCTAAGAATGGGCTCCAGAAGAGGATGGTCATGAGAATTTTAGGCAAATTCAGGGCGAAGTAAAAAAAAAAATGTCAAGCTGACGTTGCAACCAGGCGCGCTTAAAAAATAATCATAAAAGGATGGGCCATCGGCGGCCACCATTTTGATTTCTTTTTTTTTTTCTTTTTTTTTGTCCCTCTGGCGTTTGCGCCCTGGGCCAATCACCAGGAGATGGTGAATTCTAGTCCTGCTTTAGACACGAAAGACGGCTGGGTGACTTTGGGGCAATCACCAGGAGACGGTGAGTTCTAGTCCTGCTTTAGGCACGAAAGGCAGCTGAGTGACTTTGGGGCAATCACCAGGAGACGGTGAGTTCTAGTCCTGCCTTAGGCATGAAAGACGGCTGGGTGACTTTGGAGCAATCACCAGGAGACGGCGAGTTCTAGTCCTGCTTTAGGCACGAAAGGCAGCTGGGTGACTTTGGGGCAATCACCAGGAGACGGTGAGTTCTAGTCCTGCCTTAGGCATGAAAGGCGGCTGGGTGACTTTGGGCCAATCACTAGGAGACTGTGAGTTCTAGTCTCCCAATAGCCATGAAAGCTAGCAGGGTGACCTTGTGCCAGTCCCTCCCTCCCAGTCCAGCCCACCCTCACCGGGTTGTTATTATGGGGAAAATAGGAGGAGGAAGGTGTGTTGGATATATTCTCCACCCTCAATTATTTGTAAAAATAATAAAGGCGGGATTTAAATCAAGAAATATAGAAATAAATGTTCTCAAGGACTCCGGTCCCAAAGGTCAGCCAAGCAAATTTGACTAGGTTATAATTGGCAAATGCTTCCTTGCATGCTGCTAAGGCCTGATATATATATATAGATCTTTTAGATTAACCAAAAAGGGGGAGTGGAGAAACGAGAAAAGAAACAAAAACTTTCGTACACTCTGAGGTTGACATTTTACTTAATAGCTTTTTCTTCGGCTACGTTTTCTTGCAGCCAGGAGATAGTTGCGTACGTGAATGTGCTCTGCTCGGAGCCCATGGAAAATGGATTTTTTTTTTAAATCGCCTGGTTTTTTTTCCCAAACCACATTAGGACCATCAAAAGTTGCCCAGCCACAAGCGATGTGTGCTAACATTTAATAGTGTGACAATGGATTGCACCTGTCTGTTATTTTTTGCTGCGGTGCAACAACAACAACAACAAAAATGTAGCTGCAGGTAGTAATTTCCTGGCAATGGGCATCTTATTTTATCATCCAGAAAAAAAAGGAAAAAGAAGTGGGAAGGAGGGGGCACCTGCTGTAACTAAGATAGCAGGAGGCGGTGTGTGTGTGTATCTTATTCACTTTACGTTAGCCTCTCTGGTGTCCTGCAGAGGTTGCATTTATGGGGCAATGCCGCTGAGGTTTAGTTAAAAGTCCGTCACCTTGATTTATTTTGCTTTACTTCAAGGTAAAGCAAGTCTTTTTCTTCCCACCAGGTCCCAGGAGATCTTTGCGATCTGGAAAGAGTGCAGAGAAGAGCAACAAAGATGATTAGAGGACTGGAGGTTACAGCACACGAAGAACAGTCGCAGGAATTGGGTATGTCTAGTATGCTAAAAAGAAGGACGAGGGGTGACCTGATAGCAGCCTTCCAATATTTGACGGGTTGCCATGAAGAAGGGGGGGGGCAATTTATTTTCCAAAGCAGCAGAAAGCAAGACAAGAAGCAAAGGGTGGAAACTACTCAAGGAGAGAAGCAACCATCTGTTATTATAATTCACTAGTAGAAAGTCTACAACGGCTTCTTATCTTCTGACTGTCCTTTTTTCTTTCTTTTCTTTTTTTAAATATCTAGACTGTCCTTTACTCTCTCTCCGGCTGAAGCTTTTTAAGGATAATGTGTCTGTCAATCATAACCAAGCTTATTATTTGTGTTCACACAGCCCGACTGACCACTATCGTCTATTTATCAATGCGTGGGAGGATGTGGCCCCTTAAGTCATCTCATTTGAACTGGGGGGAGGGGCTGGGGGGGACGGCGAAAGAAGCCTTGAAAGCCCTTAAAAAGGCCTTATATGGTCATGTGGTCGAAAAATGAGAAGTTATTTTTATCTGGCTTTTATTTTCTTCCAGGGTTGGAGGGGAAGCTGGCACGCTTGCCGTGGAAGGAAAATAGTGCAGATGGAATGGAATTCTGGAAAAAGGAGCTACTTGACTGCAGGAAGCCTCTTTTAGACAGGGAACCTTGGAAACTTTAAGACTTGTGGATTTCTGGCTGGGGAATTCTGGGAGTTGAAGTCCACAAGTCTTAAAGTTGCCAGTGGTTGGATGCCCTTGGTCTTAGATTTTGTATTGATAGTCCCCGACTTAAACAGTTTGTTCCAAGTTACAAGGGCACTGGAAAAAGTGATTTATGATCGTTGTTTCACCCTTACGACCGTTGCAGCCATCCCAAGGTCGTGTGTTCAAAATCCAGAGGATTGGCAACAGGCATGTACTTATGACGGTTGCAGTGTGTCCTGGGCTCCTGTGGTCCCCTTTCACAACCTTCTGACAAGCAAAGTCAATTTGGGAAGCCAGATTCACTTAAACAACTGGGTTACTGGCTTAACAAAGGCCGTGATTCATTTAACAACTGTGGCAAGAAAGGTCGTAAGATGGGACAAAACCCAGTAAACAACTGGCTCACGTCGCAATGGAAATGTTCAGCTCGATTGTGGTTGTAAGTCAAGGACTCTAACTACATAACTTTAGACCCTGGTTTCTACAATCTTGGGAGAGAGATATGATGTTCTGGCCAGTTTTCTTTAGAGGCCTGTGGGATGTCAGACTATAAGAAAGAAGAAGGCAGCCTCTCTCCAGCACCTTTTAATTTAGGGGACCACCTCTCCATTCTAACTTTGAATAGTTGCTAAGGGATCGGTCGTAAATCGAGGACAACCAGTAACCAGATTTGGCAGCACTGGAAGAGGGAAAGAGGCCATCCTTCTTCCCCAATGCTGCCAAATCTGATTATTGATTGTCCTCCACTTATGACCGATCACTTAGCAATCGTTCGAAGTTAGAACTAAGAAGACCCTATACGAGGCCTCTTTAAATGCCCATTTTCTCCCCAGTGCATCAGGGCTCCGAGATCCGATGGAAACTCAAAATGGCAGCACCCAACTCCTTCCTTCCCTCCGAGTGATGCTATTGCAAATTCTGGGGAGGGGGGAGAAAAAAAAACAACCAATCAGAAAGATGGTGTTTAATCACAATCCTGGCAAAAGAGAGGGCCCGGCAGTGAGAGGCGTGGTGTGGTTCTTCTAGCAGGTATCTGGAGAGCTTTGTCGTGCTTTTCAAAACAACCGTGTTTACAGATGGAAAGCGCTGACCTTTTCTCTTAATAGCCAACATTTCGTCTGAGCTGATGTGGAAAGACGCCCTCTCTGAAGGATCCAGACATCGCAGCCCGGTTACCCTTTTCAAATGTCAGTTGCTTTTTTTTTTTTGCTTCATGGGAAACGAGTTAGAATAGAACAGAGTTAGAATAAGAAGAGACTGGACAGCCACCTGTCTGAAATGGTATAGGGTCTCCTGCTTGAGCAGGGGGCTGGACGAGAAGATCTCCAAGGTCCCCTTCCAGCTCTACTCTGATTGAATTGATTCACAATGATCTGGGAGGGGAAGAAATCCATTTAGTTCACCTCAGCGCGTCAACTGAACACTTCTTTGAAAATTCATTTGCAAATTCCTACAGGAGCGGAACGCAATTTTACCTCCCAAAAGTCACGCTTTTCCAATATTTTGCAGGAAAAGGTTGCCGGTCGAAGGAGGTTGCGTTCCACAAAAGGGCAGCAATTGGTGAAAGAAATGCCTACAGATGCAGGCGTGCACAATGTATGGAAACTGATTTGGACACGTAACGCAGACTAGCCAGAATTACAAATAAAGCTGGATTCGCTTGCAGAGAGGCGGACAAAAGGATACCTGTATTTCAGCGTTCACAGACAGACCGCAAAACCTGACTTAAATTGGCATCCAGCAAACTTGAGGACATGGGGGGAGAGGCATTTGTGGAGAGAGGGCAAAAATGTCAAGATGGCGACCCCTCGATTAAAGAGTCAGCAGGTGACTTTTTTGACTCTCTCCCCATTAGATGCCTCTGAAAAGGAAATTTTATACATCTAGCCTTTCCCTCTTAGACCCCGATCTGCAACTGGCACAGCAGTTGTGCTGAGCTGGAACAGAAACGAAATTAAACTGATTGAATCCTGCAGAGAGTTATCCTATAAAGGTAGTCCTCATTTTACGACCACAACTGGGAAGCAGAGTTTTTGTTGTTACCCAAGGCAATTGCCAAGTCAGCCATGCCCAATTTTACGACCTATTTGGCCACGATGTTGTTAAGTGAATCACACACAGCCTTTAAGCAAACCCAGTTCCCTCCACTGACTTTGTTGAAAGTCAGCTGGGAAGGTCGTAAATGGTGTTTATATGTCCTCTGAACGCCGGAGCTACACATATTCTCCTTTATTGGCACATGGATGGATCGATGCAGGCATGGAGGCACAGATGGAGGGATGGAGAGATGCACGCATGGATAGCTGTGCAGAAAGATGGATGCGGGCATGGAGGCACGGATGGAGGGATGGAGAGATGCAGGCATGGATAGCTGTGCAGAAAGATGGATGCGGGCATGGAGGCACAGATGGAGGGATGGAGAGATGCACGCATGGATAGCTGTGCAGAAAGATGGATGCGGGCATGGAGGCACGGATGGAGGGATGGAGAGATGCACGCATGGATAGCTGTGCAGAAAGATGGATGCGGGCATGGAGGCACGGATGGAGGGATGGAGAGATGCACGCATGGATAGCTGTGCAGAAAGATGGATGCGGGCATGGAGGCACGGATGGAGGGATGGAGAGATGCACGCATGGATAGCTGTGCAGAAAGATGGAGGCAGGCATGGAGGCACAGATGGAGGGATGGAGAGATGCACACATGGATAGCTGTGCAGAAAGACAGACAGATTGCCAGTGACATATATTAGAAACCCAAAGCATGTAGAAGCCTGCTGATTGATGCGTTGGTTACATTAGTAGCTCTAAGATTGTGCTGTAATATAATACCCTGTTCCCAAGAGAATATGAAGTTCGGCATATTCTTCCGGCGACTGAAACACTGACAGGTTTTGATACCCTGAAAAACAGGTGACTTGCCTGGAGCTTTGTCGCTTTCCACAAAATTCTCTCTCTTGCATGCACACATGGACACGCGCACACTCAGAAGTCACAGGGCCATTCAACGTGACAGCACTCAAGACAGGTACACCAGCAGCCAAGTGGCTTTCAGGCGGCGGCAGCTGAAGTGAAGGACCCCGTCGTCGTCGTCGTCGTCCCAGGGAGCGGATCGTGTGAAACTCAATAGTTGCTGTTCGGTAAACAATGTGCCTCTTCACTCAAGTGGCTTGGCTGCTGATCAAGCACACGACAAACACAATTTCGGGATGTGGGTACAAGGAGACAACAGCAGCATGTCTGTCCAATCAATAAGTAGGTTTTATTCGGGCTGATTTATTTCTAGAGCCACCAGCTAGATTAGTGGTTGGATTAACCTTGTTGTTATGTGTCCCTTCCTTCCTTCCTTCCTTCCTTCCTTCCTTCCTTCTTTCCTTCCTTCCTTCCTTCATTCATTCATTCATTCATTCATTCTTTTTTAATCCCCTTCCACTTGTCTCCACTTCGCTCCTTCCTTCTTTACTTCCTTTCTCCCTTCTTTCCTTCTTCTCTCATTTCCTTCTCCTTCCTTCCTTCCTTCCTTCCTTCATTCATTCATTCATTCATTCATTCATTCTTTTTTAATCCCCTTCCACTTGTCTCCACTTCGCTCCTTCCTTCTTTACTTCCTTTCTCCCTTCTTTCCTTCTTCTCTCATTTCCTTCTCCTTCCTTCCTTCTTTCCTTCCTTCATTCAATTTTTCATCTGCTTCCACTTGTCTCCACTTCGCTCCTTCCTTCCTTCTTTCCTTCCTTTCTTCCTTCTTTCCTTCCTCTCTCTCATTTCCATCTCTTTCCATTTCTCCTTCCTTCCTTCCTTCCTTCCTTCCTTCCCTTCTTCTTTCCTTCTTTCCTTCCTTCGAAATCCCAATTCCCCCAATATGCAAAAAGCCCTCAGAAAAACAAAAACATGTTGCCATGGGAATGTTCGTTGTGCTGATATAATTTCAAGGGGGGGGGGGAACCCATCTCCAGGTCTGGCAGAAATATGCTGAGCAGAAGCGAGGGCCGGGGATGGACAGGGCGTGGAGCTGATGGAATGAAATGCCAGAACGGCTGACATAGGCAGAAAGATAAGCCTGGATGGGTGTGTAAGTTGCAAATTATCATCAAGGGCTGTGGAGTAATAAGGAGAGCATTATGAGCTGGGCGAAGATCATAAAACTCTTTATTTTCCAAAACAAAACATAAACACTGCAAAATTCTTGCCTCTAGGCAACCGTAATGAGATAGATTATCGGAAATAACAGGCTGTCTGCACAGAGAGGAATGTCTTTTGTTTTCCTTCCACCCCTGGAGGAGATGATTTTGCTAGATCCTGAAGGCAGAGAACTTGCTTCTAAGTCCACGGCGTCTCCTGATTTTCCAAGGATAAGGGACACCACCCCCTCCCAATGAATGTGCTATGTCCAAGGAAGCCTTCAGAGAAACAACCTGCCCAGGCAATCATAACCAGTGGAACAGCTTGCCTCCAGAACTTGTGGGTGCTCCATCACTGGAGGGTTTTAAGAAGAGATTGGACCACCATTTATCTGAAATGACAGGGGTTGGACTAGAAGACCTCCAAGGTCTCTTCCAATTCTGTTAGTCTGTTATCCACAGAACCAGGAGGACCCCCAAATGGTGTAGCAGGTCTATCTGGGAGAATGTAACTCCACCAGCACCTACAACCAGGAGCAACCCCCTCCCCAACCCAACGCTGCTGAATCTTGCCAGGGTTCAGCTGAAGCCTGTTCCCCATCCAAGCCTTCACAGCCTCCAGGCACCGCAATAAGTTGTTATCACAGGATCTGTTTGCTAGTGTGTGTGCTTCCAAAGATCAATGGGTTTGTTGAGTCAGTTTGGATAACCCATAGGTTTATTTCAAAGGGATGTGGGAGAACACCAACCTATAGCTCATGAGCTATAAAGCCACCTCAATGGCATCTCACCTCCGGGTCTTGGGGCATAGCCATGTCTTCAGAGGCTTCCTTCAAGGCCGGTCTGACTCCACAGCTAGAAGAAAACCTCGCAACAATTCCCAAGGGTTGTCCCAAATTTGTTGTTGTTTTTTTCCCACTAGGCCAGGGCTTTTCAACCTTTTCACCCATTGTACCACTTTTAGGATATGGCAACATCCGAGTACCACCAGTCGCCTAGCAAGGTGTCAAAAACTTGATGACCAAAAAAAAGAAAGAAAGAAAAAAGTGATAAAGTACAGGTAGTCCTCGACTTACAACAGTTCGCTTAGTGACTGTTTGAAGTTACAATGGCACTGAAAAAGTGCCCCCTAAGCCACAGCCGAGCAAGACAGTGCCGGCGGCGCTCTTCCTCCTGTCTGAGGTTTTCATTGTTGTGAGGATTTCTGTTGAGGATTGGCAGCGGGGATGGGGTGGGGGGGTGTTTGGTTTTTATTCCCCCCCGTCTGCTGGGTGGTTGCAGCAGGTTTTGGTCACTTCACATGACCCTGGGACACTGTGACCGTCATAAATATGAATCAGTTGCCAGGCATCTGAATGTAAATCACAAGACCCTGGAGATGCTGCAACATTCCAGCTGATCGGCGCTTCCTCTGGGCTCAGCAGAAGCACCAGGATCAGTGCTGCTTTCCAGCTGGAGCCTGGCGCTGATCCTGGCGCTTCCGCTGAGCCCTGACAGCCCCGAAGAAGCGCCAATCAGCTGAAAAGCGGCACTGATCCTGGCGCTTCCGCTGAGCCCTGACAGCCCTGCAGCTCCAGCCATCTCTCGCTCAGGCTTGTGCGGTGCTGCCACCGGTTCAGCTCATTCCCCTCCCCCGCTACCACTTTTCTAGGATGGTCGCGTACCACCTGCCAGGTGCCAATGTACCACAGGTGGTACCCGTACCACTGGTTGAAAAGCCCTGCACTAGGCAACTGGACTTCCTGGTTTTTCTTTGAAGATGTTTTGCTTCTCATCCAAGAGGCTGAGGAAGCTTTTTGGACGAGAAGCAAAACGTCTTCAAGGAGAAACAAGGAAGACCACTTGCCTCATGAAAAAGCACCTTGGGGACAGCCATGATCTGGAGGACTGAGAATCTCCATGGACCAATTCCCAAGGGTGCTTTTCCAAAAGGCAACCGGGTTTTTCTCGGGTCCTTTTTCCTTGAAAAGGTTTGGCTTCTGAATCCAGGAAGCTCCTTCAGTTCTCGGATGAGAAGCAAAACGTTTTCAAGGGGAAAAAGAAAGAAAGAAAGAAAGAAAGTCCGGTGGCCTTTCAGAAAAAGCACCCTTGGACAACAACCGTGACTTGCATGACCGAGAATCTCCACAGACACTCAGGACAGTCACAACCACCACAACCTCTTTGCCCATGGCCCACCTTGAGTTCACATCTTTCAAATGTGAGGTGGTAAGTTTTCCGAGACGTGGGAATTTATCTTGGTTGATTTCAGGCCTAGAGGGGAAAAAAAAAGGAAAAAAAAAGAACAACCAGCCTGGAAGCTCATGAACCGAATCAATCAACTAATGAATGAATGGCACAATTAACCAACAAATTAATCATTAATGGAGAGGAGCTGCCTATCAAGCTTTGCGGGGGGGGGGGGAAGAGAGGAAACCAGGTAGCCTGTGTGTTCCCGTTTCCACGTTGCTAAAGCGAACCTTTGACAAGCAGAGGTAAGCATCTGACTAGCTTGCCTTTTCCAGGTGCCTGGAAGAGGAAGAAGATAAATGAAAAAGTCCTCGAGGGGAGAAGAGGACTCTTGTTGCGGGGAAGGAAAGAGCTAGGGAGCGGGAGAGCATGAAAAGGCAACCCAGATGAAGAAATTGCTGCCACCGCTACTTGAAAAGGCGACCAGCCCTCTGTGTGTTTAAACAGGTTGTGCAAAGACTGGGCAACCTGTTGCTAAGGAACCACGAAGATTCTTCCATTGACGTCCTTGCTGCAGTGCCTTGCCAAGGCTGGCCGGCTGGAGCAAAACAAACAAGTGGGAAAAGAGCCCCATGATTCTACAAAGTGGTCCTCCTTTTTCTGTCTGGGCGGATGAATTGTCTTACTACCAGCTGGGGAAGAAGCAAAGAATGAGAGAATATCAGAGCTGGAAGGGACCTGGGAGGTCTTCTAGTCCAACCCCCTGCTCAAGCAGGAGACCCTATGCCATTTCAGACAAATGGTTGTCCAGCCCGGTATTTTTTTTTTTTCCTTGAAAACCTCCAGTGATGGAGCACCCACAACTTCTGGAGGCAAAGCCGCTGATGAATTGTTCTTGCTGTCAGGAAGTGGAAACTAATCAAGGAGAGAGCCAACCTAGAACTAAGAAGAAATTTCCTGACAATTTGAACAATTAATCAATGGAATGGCTTGCCTCCAGAAGTTGTGGGTGCTCCAACACTGGAGATTTTTAAGAAGAGGTTGGACAGCCATTTGTCTGAAATGGTATAGGGTCTCCTGCTTGAGCAGGGGGTTGGACTAGATGACCTTCAATGTCCTTTCGAACTCTGTTCTTCGAATTCTGTGATCAATTATTATTATTTCTCCTTCGTTCTAGGTGGGATTTCTCTTTGATAAGCTTCTGTCCATTAAGTCTTGCCCTGCTCTCAAATCTGGAGAAACTTGAAAGAAGCCAATGGATATTTTGTTGTCAAGACAGGACATTCACAGGTTGGGTGAGTGTTATCCAGCCAGCAGAGATTACCCAAATCTTTGTTCTCCAAGCCTTTTATAGGAAGATAGACTTGGAGACGGGGTAATAATAATAATAATAATAATAATAATAATAATAATAATAATAATAATAATAATAATAATAATAATAATAATAATAATAATAATAATAATAATAATAATAATAATAATAATAATAATAATAAAGTTGGAAGGGACCTTGGAGGTCATCGAGTCCAACCCCCTGCTCAGGAAGGAAACCCTATACAATTTCGGACAAATGGCTGTCCAGTCTCTTCTTAAAAACTTCCAGTGTTGGAGCATTCACCGCTTCTGGAGGCAGGTTGTTCCACTGGTTCATTGTTCTAGTAGTTGAGAGTCAACATCACTGATCTAGCATGAGCTGTACAGCCAATAAGGGGGCTCCATTTGAGCATAGACCAATGTTTCCCTAGCTTGACCATGTTGAAGGTTTGTGGACTTCAATCTCCAGAATTCTACTGACAGCAAAGCCATTGATAAGGATTCTGGCAGTTGAAGTCCATACCCTTGGACATGGACAATCCTGAAAACACTGACCTACAGTGTCCTGAGTATGGAAGATCTTTTGTTTGGTCATCCCATGGTGTTCCTCTGTTGTCAAGAGTAGAACAGAGAAGCCAACGGTGACTTTGAAGGATGTATTTCTAATAGGTGAAATGATATCTTGAGCAACTTCCAGCTTCTGGCCTCATGCCTCCCTCCCATCACGTCAGGGTCTTGCAAAGGATCCAGCTTACAAATTGCTTAATCCAAGTTAGCTGGGTGTCTCCATGAAACTACCGGTTTTTCTACAGCCCCAGATGGAACTTTCTGTTGACGCGGCCACGGTC
This sequence comes from Azemiops feae, assembly GCA_023970755.1. Taxonomy (NCBI): domain Eukaryota; kingdom Metazoa; phylum Chordata; class Lepidosauria; order Squamata; family Viperidae; genus Azemiops; species Azemiops feae. The sequence goes on along the minus strand of JALGBA010000713.1, from coordinate 639,206 downwards.
CAAGTTTAACTCCGCCCTCTCAATTAGAGCTAGGATTCTAATAATAGACTACTATTCTTCTCTGTCCAAAATTAATCGCAGGCGTGGGAAACCCTTTACGTGTGGGGCAACCCCAGGAGGGGAAATTTCGCTTGGATTTTGTGGGAATTTAAAGAAAAAAGGGGGAGCATTTCGCCTTTCACCGCCAGGACCTCCTTTTAAAAATTATTTTTTTAAAATAATAAATAAATAAAGCCTTCAGTTTTTCGTGCCCTGTTTTTGTTTCGGTTTTTTTTTCTTCTGCATGCTGTAATATCATGGCTCTACCCCAAATATTTCTTACCTCGGTACGTTTGCAATATTTTCCTTTAGACACGCTGCAAATCCTGCTGTGAACAGCAGCACCCCAAAATATGGCTGTTTGACAGTCATGGAAACGACCCCCCCCCCCATTTACTCAAACAAGCGGTTAATCTGCAAGGATGGAACAGATGGGAGGGAGATAAAACAGATGTCTGCAGAAGCTATTGCAGAGATATAATAAGGAAACCAAATCTTGACCGCAAAGTTGAAAGTTAAATTTGCTTTGCGAGTGAAAACGTGACACAGGTAATCCTTGACTTATGACCACAGCTGGGACCAAGATTTCCATTGCTAAGCAAGGCAAGGGAATGCATTCATTGTGATTTATCCGAAACAACATAGCCCAACCAGTAACGCCTGGAAGAAAGCATCAGTCTAGCTTTGACACTAGGTGTGATTCAGATTGGAGGACAATTTAGCAGGACCAAGAAGAAGGGCCTTCTCCCTCCCTTTGGCTCCCTCCCTTTGGAACATCGTCCCCCGTGGAGATAACACTGGCCCCCACTTTGACTCTCTTCCGCAAGGCCCTGAAGATCTGGTTTTGTCAACTGGCTTGGAGACCCCAGAATGGGATGAAGCCCTTCTATTGACCATTTGATTGTTGTTTCCAAGGTGGTGGGGGTTATTGCTATTTTATTGGGGTTTTTTTATATTGCGTTTTGTCCCTTGTAAGCACCCAAAGTCACTGAGAGTAAGTTGGGCAGCCATATAAATTTTCATAGATGATAGCTAGATAGCTAGACAGAGATAGATAGATAGATAGATAGATAGATAGATAGATAGATAGATAGATAGATAGATAGATAGATAGATAGATAGATAGATAGATAGATAGATAGATAGATAGATAGATAGATAGATAGATAGATAGATAGATAGATAGATAGATAGATAGATAGATAGATAGACAGACAGCTAGATGATGATGATGATGGATAGATGGATGGATGGATGGATGGATGGATGGATGGATAGATAGATAGATAGATAGATAGATAGATAGATAGATAGATAGATAGATAGATAGATAGATAGATAGATAGATAGATAGATAGATAGATGATGATGATGATGATGATGGATAGATAGATGGATGGATGGATGGATGGATGGATGGATAGATAGATAGATAGATAGATAGATAGATAGATAGATAGATAGATAGATAGATAGATAGATGGATGATAGATAGATAGATAGATAGATAGATAGATAGATAGATAGATAGATAGATAGATAGATAGATAGATGATGATGATGATGATGGATAGATAGATGGATGGATGGATGGATGGATGGATGGATGGATGGATAGATAGATAGATAGATAGATAGATAGATAGATAGATAGATAGATAGATAGATAGATAGATAGATAGATAGATAGATAGATAGATAGATAGATAGATAGATAATCCATCCATATATGGAAAGACATGTTAGAAACAGAGAAAACAGACACTTCTTCTTTTACAAAGCCTGTTTTCACAGACACCAGAGAACAAAACCGTAGAATCCCGATGGAACGTATTCAATGCTGAGACCATGAAATCCCAATTACCTGAAGACAGCTGCAAGTTCTGATAAAGCAAGCCTATTTTTTTTTTTCCCCATTCTGTCTCACGCTGTCCATATTTGCGAAAGAACGTAACTTCTTTTACTGGCAGCCAGCTTAATCATTTGGAAAGTTCATTCAACTTTCTAAAAACTGCCCCTGGGTGAGGACTTGGAACAAGATAACTCAGCTGAGCATGAGTTTTTGGAAGTCCCTAGAGATTATCCGTTTTTGGAAGTCCCCAGAGATTACAATTCCACTATTTTTCTGTGCATATTGCTGCATGGCCAGCTACATATATGAATTAGGCAGTAGCTCAACCTTGACTTTATTATATTTATTTATTTATTTTTATATTATATTATATCATATATATTTCATAATCTATTAATAAATATATTATTTATATTTATATTTAAAGCCAGGGAATGAGTGAATGAGCATTGCAGGATAGCATGGCAAAATAATGTGGCTGTAACTTGGAGATAACGTCTATTTTGATTGTAGAAATTCCAGCTAACCAGGTTCCTTCCACTATGTGTGGGGACACTGCAACCCATCTGTGTAATCTTGACCAGAATCTTTTGGCTTTGGGGCATGTCCACCAAAGATGGTAATAAGGGCCTGGTTCACCAAGGTGTTTTTAAGACTTTGCCAAGGTAACATGGCAACCTGTCCAGATGTCCCATCAACAGTCATCAATAGGACGATGGGTACACCAGCCTGATGACATCTGGACACGACGCCCTCAGGCTTTGCCTTCGGTTTCCATAAGCAGGGACAAGTTGCATGTTTCTGGGGTGTCCTCAAAAGCCCATTCAAAAACCCAACGAGCTGATTTTCGAATGCGTCCTCTCTTCACAGCAGCATCGCAGTGAAAAAAACCTGCAGCAGGTCAAATGTTGCCCATCCCAATTTTGTTTTTTTTCGGGGAGGGGGAGAAGAGAAGAAGTAAAGGATCTCAGGCAGCCATCCTCCCTGTGAGAACCGCTCTATCGCGGAATGCAAGAATCTACTCAATCCCCCGAGCATTGCGTGAAATTAGCAAGAAGCCAAAATTTGTAGAATGCATCGTAATACGAGACCCTCCAGGCCTGGCCCAGCCGGGCTCCTGGGAACTGAATTCTTATTTCACACAAGCCGTGCCAGATGTATTGACTTTCGTTCGAGCCCGGGAAACCAAACAAAGCAATATGCAAGCTTGGTCTCCCAGCGAATTGGGTGAAAGAACCGATAACAAAGACTTAGGTTTATTTTTATCAAGGAAAGAGAGCATTTGTTTCATTTCGTCCAGTGTTTTGAGTTGGGTTCCTCAGCCAAAAAGCCAGCCTGTTTTCGCTTGGAGAGGCAAGGGGAAGACAAAAGATGTTGGCATGGCTGTAGCCTCACCTAGAACCAACGTTCTCAGCCTTAAGATGTGTGTGTCCCAAAGGCACTTTTCCAAAAGGCAACTGGAGTTTCTTGTCTTGGTTTTTTTTTTTCTTGGAAAACATTTCGCTTCTCATCCAAGAAGCTTCTTCAGAACTTGGTTTTCAAAGCAAAAACCCAAGGAACTCCAGTTGCCTTTTGGAAAAGCACTTTTGGGACAACCATGAGCCTGGATGATGGAGAATCTCCACAGACATTTAAGATGTGTGGACTTCAACTCCCAGAATTGGCCAGCCAGATTTGGAACTGATCTGAGGGGGCAGTGAAAAGATCTTATATGGATGTATCCAGAGTTTCTCGTTTCTTTTCCATAATTAGACAGTTTTGAATGAGTCACTGATGTTCCCAGTGATCCACTCTAATGGGAGATCCCAGGATCATTTCCTTTCTCATCCCCTTCCTTCCATTCTTCCTTCCTTTCCATCCTTCTTCCTTCCCTTCCTTCCTTCCGTCCTTTCCTTCCTTCCTCCTTTCCTTCCTTCCTTCCCTTCCATCCTTCCTTCCTTCCCTTCCCTTCCTTCCTTCCTTCCTTCCTTTCCTTTCCTTTCCTTTCCTTTCCTTTCTCTTTCCTTCCTTTCCTTTCCTTTCTCCTTCCTTTCCTTTTGTTTCCTTCTTTCCTTTCCCTTCCCTTCCCTTCCTTCCTTCCTTCCTTCCTTCCTTCCTTCCTTCCTTCCTTCCTTCCTTCCTATCTCCCTCCCTCTAACCAGAACCAATGAAGTTTACTACTATAGAATTAGGGGCAATCTCCATATGATTTCAAGTTTCACTTAAGGGAGATTGGTATCTTTCAAAACCTTTGGCCTCCTGTATATTTTTAATGAAGGAATGTGTGGAATGTTAAGGTTTTGTTTTGTTATGTTTTGAGGTCAGCGAAATCAAGTTCAAAGCAACATCACCATTCAACCATAAATATATAAATTTGTTTTTATACAGTTTTTCCTTGGTCACATAGCACATACAGAACACCGAGAGTTACACTCATAGGAACACACCCGCAGATATTTTTAGTAAGGTATTTTCCTCTCTCCATATGTCCAGATTTTGAATGAATGGGACTTTGAAGTCTAAGCAATAGTCAACATGAATACTTCCTTTTCATTCAAATTACTTTGTTTAATAAACTTGAGTATCAAAGTTTGTTCGATAGACGTTAACACCGAGAGAGGGGGGAAAAATAATAATTAAAATCAGCGAGCAAAATCCAATGTTGATCAAGAATAAAATCAAGGTAACGTCAGTCATATTGCCATCCACGGAAGGACACAGAGTTCATTTAACACTGGACACATAAAAAACACATCCACATCTGAATGCACAAATTGAAAACAGAAACTCTGCCGTACAAGTCCCTCCATTCAGACATAGTTGGTGGGACACAGTGGCGATTTCTTTGGAACTGTTTTGGTAAGTTTTCATACAACCAACACAATTATAACAAAGCTACACAAGAGCAGGAGAGGAGAAGAAAGAGGGGGAAAACAATCAGATGTACAATAACATAACTGAATTCTCTTGCAATGACGTTTGAGGTTTCTACGGGCCTCTGAATATTCTAGGAATTTCAAATCTGAACTCTTTTATTTTGAACTCATCTTCATTTATTGCCTTTATCTCTTGACGTTCCTCAAGGGAATCTAAAGGGGCATCTCCTTTAATTTTATCCCCACGAGGTAGGCTGGATCGATAGAGAAAGAAAGATGGGGGTCAAAGACAGACTGTGAGCTTCATGGTTGAGTGAGATCTTCATCCCAGATTCCCAAGACCAAATCAAACCCCGTTAAGTCCCATCCTGCAACTTGTTCTACTCATTTCTTGGCCTTCTACAGTACAAGAAGGAGTTAGGGAAGGATGGGACAAGCCTAGAATTCTGATGCTTATGAGATAGGATGTCAACATCTACTGTTTAAGGTAGGTCCTATTCCACAGGAACTCTGCCATGAAACATCTTTATTATTCCTGCGTCCTGGAACAGTCCAAGCTCCCCTATGCTTAGCTCCTAGAAACATGATCTCATGGACCATGGATTTCTTCTGTCATCCACCTTACCTTGATGGTAGCTACCAGCAGAAAAGTTCTTTGCAGGGGTCTTGTCCTGTCATGAATTCCTGACCCAAAAAAGCCCCTCTTTCTCCTTCCCTCTCCATCACTGCAACATTCATCAGCATCCTTTTTGCTCAGCCTGATCAAGCTCTGAAGCTATTTTAGCAGAAAGGGTCTAACGAAATAGAAATTTCCTCTCTACCATGTCATACACAATAACCCAAGTCAAGGAAGGTCATTTAGTAAATTAAAAACAAGCTGGCAAGCTGGGCTATCATAAACTATATTATTTAGTCCTATATTTTCAGAGAAAAATTGAGCTTGAGCTATCTGAGCCAAAATCAAGCACACAAGACTTGATTCCATGTCTGTCCTTGATGGAAGATTCACTACCACTGATGGTGGAAAGCCAGCCAAGGAAGGAGCACCACCATCGGATCACATGTTCTCATGTACAACCAACCCATTTCTCCTTTGGAAATATAGGACACCATACTTATACATCATTCTCCTTTTCCTAATGAAAATAAATATACTTTAAATGAGATAAGCTATCGCTGCTAGAAAAATATGTCCATAAAATGCATATCCCAATCTCATTCACCTTTTTTTTTTTTTTTAAATATTCTGGCTCAAGAAAACAGAACAGAAATTCTTGGGTATAGAAAACCATTACTTTTAGATTAAAAAAATACAAACATCACCTTTAACACCCCCCCCCCCAAAAAAACATTTTTTTGAATACACATGAAGCATTTTTTTTTCTCTTTGTTTAATACCAAAAATAAAGAATTTTTATGTTTTCCAGCAAGGTTGTTCCAGGCCACAGCGATATTATACACTAGAGTAACAAGAAAAATTTTGTACATCTCACACCACTGAAACAGATGAAATAGGCAAAATGAGTTGGTTTCCCACAATAATATTTGTGGGTGACTCAAATACGTTTAAAAAAAAAAGGTTTTGTTTTGTTTTGACTTGCATATAACCTGAAGCTCGCTTACCCACACTAAGTCTTTTGTCAACGTTCTTAAAATTATTCTCCACTTCTGTATCTTCAAGAAAACCCTCTTCCCAATACCTGCACCCCACTGAGAATTCAGGTTTCATCTGAAAACACATCTTTGTGTTCCCTACGGGGTAAGAATTAGCATTATTTGTCCAATAATCTTCCTCACAGGAATTTTTCTCATGATTGGGGGGCTCTGCTCTTGAGCCATGGAATTTAAGTAAATATAATCTACAGTAGGTGATCACTGTAGATGATCCACCCCTTCCAGTTAACAGAACAGAATATAACAGAATAACAGAGTTGGAAGGGACCTTGGAGGTCTTCTAGTCCAACCCCCTGCTCAAGCAGGAAACCCTATACCATTCCAGACAAATATTTGTCCAATCTCTTCTTAAAAGCCTCCAGTGTTGGAGCACCCACAACTTCTGGAGGCAGGTTGTTCCACTGATTAATTGTTCTCACTTTTAGGAAATTTCCTAACAGTTCGTCCATCTCCCGTGGCTATACTTTCTGAGAAAATATGGCGGCCTTGAAGCCTATCCACCATCCAATGAAGCCTGTCCATCATGTTGCTAATTCGTTGGCAACTCTTTGAAGGGGAAGAGAAAGGGGGAAAAAAACACCAGCTTTAAATAATATATTGTGAAAAAAGGAAGAGGCCGGGGAGAAAGGAAAAGGGTAGACAAAACCAAGAAACATTTAGAAAATTATGCATAGGTATACCATTTTTATTTTAATACATTTCATTAGTCTGCACCCCCGCTAGGAGAAATAAAAACGCCATAGTCTTTGCATGATCCCATTTCATTGTCACTACAGCAGTCTCTTATATCGGATTATTGGTAAATCTAGTCCAAAAAAAAAAAAAAGAGAGAGAGATAATAAAATGCTAGGCAAAAGAATAAAAAGGAAAGCTCAATAACTTGATGGTGTAAAAAAAAAAAACCAAAAAAAAAAAAAAACCCAAAAAAAAAAAATAAAACAAAAAAACTTAAGGCGCCCCGGATGGATTTTTTTTTTTTTAATAGACTTTTAAATCACCGCCAAGCCAAACAATAAAATAAAATAAAAATAAAATAAAAACCCATTCTAGATTCTGCCCTGGGCATTTGATACATTCCTGTTCTTGGTGGTTGCCATTGTTGTCACCGTTGTTGTTGTTCTTTGTTTGTGTGTGCCTCCCAACTCCATCTGAATCTGTCCGTCAGCTTCTGGCCTCAGGCACGTTTCTCGAGAAAAAATAAATCTGACAAGAGGGGAACAAAATAAAAGCACCACTGACAGTTTTTAGGAAGTCTGCTGTCTGCTTAGAGTTCGTTCTTCATCCTCTTCTTCCTTCTGGTTCCTTTCACGCCATCGTCTCTCAATTTCACGGATAGGGAAACGTCGTTATTATTTTTGCAGACTGCTACAATACTTGCTGCGATGTCATATTTAAACAACTATACATTTGTCCCTCGTGTTCTGGTGAAGTGTGTGTGCATGTCTCCGTGTCTGTGTGTGTGGTTGTGTGTTTTTCTCTCTCCCCCCCCTCCCTTCTCTCTCTCTCTCCCGCTCTCTCTTTAAACCAGTTTCCCCCCCTCCCCCCGGTAGGAAGATGAGTGAAGTTTTATCCAGAAAGCACCATACAGCGTAGGTTCAGGAATGTAACAAATCCTGTACATTCGAGTCCCAGAAAGAAATCTTTTCTAGCTTATTTTCACCTGACATCTGTAAAAGAAAAACAAAAAAAACAAAAAGACATCCGTAATTAAAGAATCGTTGCATCGAGTCCATTATTTGCTGGAGATCATAAATCAGGCTAAAGACTACCAGCCTTGGATATAGATACCTTGCATCCAAAGGGGTCTCAAATCTCTAAGAAAAAAATAAAGAGATGAAGTTTCTATCCATCAATTCTGGGTCTGTCTTCCCCTTTTCCATGCTCCAAATATAAGATGCTCGTAAAGCTGGCAGCTTCATTCACCTGACTTGAGAATTAAAATCTGAAGACTGTCGTAAGCTTGGGGGTCCACCTGATGTGGCAAAGAAAGGGGGGCTGTGGGATGGATTTGAAATTTTGAGGGCATCTCATGAACTTCCCGTCATGAAGACCAGGTCACAACAATGTTCCCCAATCAGAAGGTTACCTAGCACCCCACTGAGTCTTCTAGGAGACATTCAACAACGCCCATTTAATTGTGCCCATATTTTAGGGAAATGGGCTCTCACTGAGTAACACTCACTAGCCATCTTTATTTTGTGAATTAGGGATGCCCATTTTTTTTGTAAACGGTTATCTCTTCCCAAGACTGTGGCTTGATTCTGTGGCAGGTCAGTTTCTTACCTAGCTTTCTTTTCGTTAAAGGGATTACTTTAAAACATGCAGCCAGCCACAAGTCAGCAAACTAGCCATTGCAAAAAATTTCCAACCAAAGAAAAATTGACATCCCTCTGTAGGGTCCTCACGAACAGCCTGATCCTTTGGAATCAACAATAATTACATATCAGCCCTGATTAGCCTCCATTATCAATCATTTTTAAAGCACCAAGGATAGCAATCTCAGAATGGAACATCTGCAGGGGTCGCTTTAAAGAGAAGAGATTAGCTTAGCCAATCATATTTGATTGCTGGATCGTTCCCGGCAACAGCCAACAGCCAACACCCAAAATCTTAAAAAATGATCAGACACGGGAGGGATGATAGTCAAATTTCGTTTTTCTATTGGTTGTGATCTTAAAGGCAGTTTCCATATATGGGTCATACCTGGTCACGGACTCCATTTTAAGGAGGGTTTTAACTTTTTCCGTCGTTTTTTACCTTTTTTCCTATGTCTACCTGTTGACATAATGGCGGCATTGGTATATGTAACAAATAAGCCACAAAGGGCATGCATTTATGGAAGTAAAGGAATAAAAGAAACTGTTCCCAGAGAAAAACCATTGCAACTAATTGAAGGTTTTTACAGAATAATCTGTTGATCAGAACCAGAGTTAAAAAGAACTAATGAGGTTCTTAGCTACTTGCTTAGTGTAGAAATTCAAATTAATGTATCCGATGAAGGAGAGGCTATCACCTTTCTAAGTGGTTCATTGTTGGTCTGTTCTTGCTATTAGAAGGATTTTCTTAACATCCAGATAGAATTTTGAGGACTGTTAGAGCCAGCAAACCATGTTCTCCTTTGAGGACCGTGGCAAACAAGTCGTGGTCTTCTTCTATGGGACACCACTGAGAGGACAACAAGCCCAAACTCTACCTTCTCAAAAGGCCCAATTTCTTCATCTGTCCTTGAAAAGTTTAACTTCCCACCCCTATCCATCTTTTTGGTGCCCATTCTAGTTTGTCTAAATCCTTCTCAAGAGGTCCAGAATTGGGCACAAGGCCTTTGGAAAAGACATATCCCCCACTCTTAAGATTTATAACGAGTAAATTTAAGCGACGTGAACTATTTCCCACTGCTGTGGTTATCAGAAGCAGGTTTCTCATTTCCAGATGTTTAATGCTCGAGACCCCTGGAGAACGTCGGAAAACAACTGGTCATCCCCAACACCAACCACTTCACTCTCTTAGTCCACAACAGCCTACCTGTTTCTTCTTCTCGAAAATCTGGATTGGAATTTGACATTATACAAGTGCATTCCATGTGCTCTTCTAACTTCACCAGAACTTCCTTTAATTTGGGTTTTCTTCTAACATATTCCACTTTGGCCACCTAAGGGGTTGACGAAGAAAATAATATTCAGGAACCTGTTAGCCAAACAGTAGCCGAGAACAAGATCTGGGGCACTTATTTGGAGAAGAATTTTGCGGCTTAGTTTGTGGATTGTTCACGCCTTGCAGGGCGTATCCTTAAACTCACCGAGAAGCAAACAAAAATCTCCTTCTAATTAACCCTCATTATTTGGTGCAGAACTGTTGAACTCTCCAATACTCGTTTCCTTTCCAAATCAGTGATAAAATTATCACTGCTACGGGGAAACTGCCTCCATAACGACGTCTTTGAAAGTGAGATTTTAAGATTCAAAGCAAGGGAAAAAAGAGAAGCATAACTTCGCACGGCTGTTGTGTCACCACCAATAACAGTTTTTCAGGGTTGAAGTGGAATTTTTCTAACTTGGACTTGGGATCTTGTAAAGCCTCTGGTTTACACCCCAAACTCTCCCTCACCCTTCTGTTACAAAGAGCTTGTTGGCATAATTTTCTGGAAAAGGAACGGATCATTCATCAGCCGGATATTGTCCAAGATAACTTGGCGGGCATGGATGATGTGCGTGGCGTTCAGCCAATTGTTGCTCAGGTCTGACTTTGTAGCTTAGCACTACTTCCCTGGTTCAAGTGAAATTGTTTTTAAAGAGTTCTTTGCAGCTGGAGGACAGTATTTTGGCAAGGCAAAATATACTTGAATATGCTTTAAAAAAAAAAGACTTTCAAAAAAATGGCAAACATTTACTGCCCTGAAACACGGACTTGTGTGACAGATGGTTTACCAGCATTGGGTGGATGGTATTTTGCAAATTAAAGAATTCACACACACGTTAATTGTCAAACAAGTAATGGATTTGTAATTGCTTTTTTTTTTTTTTTTTAATGAAAACTGTAAGGATCCATTTTCTCCTTACTTTCTCCAATAAGAAGTTTCATTCTTAGATCCGGTTTCATAGGCACCCAACCTGCCTTGAATCTATCCAAAGTCACATTTAATGTCACAAAACCCACCCTAAACCACTTTCAGCCAACTGCTCTAGATGCAAGGTTAACAGGCATAAATCAAAACTGAAAACTAAGGAGGAAAGCGGTCTATTTCTTGGCTGACCCAGTTGGGTTGTGGATGTATTTACACATATGCACACGCTCTTTGTCAGCCTCGCAAGGTAGTCCTCCAGGCAAGAAGCACACCCATAAGTATCAACTCTAATTTTACTATAAGGGAAGATATTCTTCCAAGTCTGAAAATATCTCTCCCCCCACACACACCTTTACAATCCAAGAAACTAAGGAGGGCTCCTTCTCAAATGTTTGCCGCGTCCTAATACCTTCCATGGGCTAAGCTGTCTCTTATCTGACCATTGTCTTATCCAGGGGTCTTCAAACCTGGCCCTTTTATGACTTGTGGACTTCAACTCCCAGAATTCCTCAGCCAGCGTGCCTGGCTGAGGAATTCTGGAAGTTGAAGTCCACAAGTCATAAAAGGGCCAAGTTTGAAGACCCCTGGTCTTATCTATGGCTCTTTCTCCTGTCTCCCAAGGTGATTCTCACATACCATTACTGGTTAGTCTACCAGATTGGCGTATTGCAAAATTCTGTTCATTCAGCTTGGTAATAAAGACAGAGCTAATTGTTTCTGGGTGTGCTTCTTGTCTGGACTACTTTGAAGGGCTAACATCAATCTTGCACATCTGAAAGAAAGCAAATGTGAAATCTTTCCCCCGCCCCTCACCTTCATAGTCCAATAAACTATGGAGGGGTTCCTTCTCAGATGTTTTCCATGCCCCCATTCCTTCTGTGGGCCCAGCTGCCTCTTATCTAATTATTGTCTATTTGCGACTATTTCTTCTCTCAAGGTCATACCTACATGCCACGATATTCCTGTCCATGTTTATACATCATTATCGAATTGTACAATCCTGATGGCCAGGATGACTCCCACTCTGCTGAGGCAATATTTTTCCTAAACAACTCATCATTGGCCTTGCAGACAGAAGCCTGAGATGATTAACAAACCATCACCTCAAAAGATAGATGGGAGAAGTAATTAAAAATCACCAACTCTAGCCATCTGAAAGAGAAGCAGCTTCCCTAGAACTCGAACTGGAAGTTCATCCAGCTGTTTTGCAACTGTTGAGAAACCAACTTCTCTAAGGGCATAGGTGCTTGCCCTTTTGATCACCAGAGAGACAAAGAGGCATGGTTAGAATGCAGTATTCCAGGTTAATTCTGCCAACTGCTCCAGGAGTTCGATCCTGAACGACTCAAGGTTGACTCAGCCTTCCGTCCTTCTGAGGTCAGTAAAATGAGGACCCAGATTGTTGGGGGCAACATGCTGACTCTGTAAACCGCCTAGAGAGGGCTGTAAAAGCACTATGAAGTGGTATATAGGTCTAAGTGCTATTGCTATTTGAATCCCTTTCCAAACTGGTAATTTTGGGTGGACTGATTTGGTTAGAATGACTGACCTGTCCGTCAAGCTTTGACACCCATAAACTTGCTTTCTCTGTCATAGTCGGACAGAATGAAAATAGAGAAGGAAAGGAATCTAGTGCCACTTTGAGTCATCTAACATCAAAGGATGACTAAGCTGTCTCATTTACAACAAAACACAGATCAAGACCTTGGTCAACAAAAATCTAGACAGAACCCCAGAGATGATACAACACTTTCGCACCAGACAGTCTGATGTGAAATGTTAACACTTTCAGGTTATCATCAGATGTTCAGTGACGCAGTGAATCAACACCGAAGGTTGCAACACCAGAAATAAATTGCAATCCAATGAGGTTAGGATGCCTGCATTTTTTTTCCCCCACAAGGTTGACCAACTCTACACATGTAAAGCCACTGACTATGCAGTATTCTAAATATATTATAGGAAAACATGCTCGAACGACTGTCCAAAAAGCAAACTGCAAAGAGCATTTAGTTTTGCATATTTAGTCTGCAAGCACCCCTTTCATGTCAAGTTAAATCCCCCCCCAGGAATTCTCTAGAAATTTTGGACTTGGCTTGGTCTACGATGCTCAGAGTTTCCTGGTTGAATCTATAGTGAAGTCTGTTCCATGTGTTGGTTGTGAAATTAAGGCATTTTCATCATGTCTTCTGACTGCTAGTTGGTGTTTATGGATGGGTCTTTTGCTTCTGTCCAACATGGTGGCTGTTACAGTCCTTACCCTTATGTTGTAGATGACTCCTGGTTTTTGAAGATTGTTGGTTGCTGAGCTTGGCTGTTTTCTTGCAGACGTTTCATGACCCAAACTAGGGAACATCATCAGTGCTAGAAGGGAGTGGGGTTTGTGGAGAGGAGGAGGAGGAGGAGGACTGTGGGATCCTTGGTGCCCTCTGATTTTGGTGGTTTCCTTGCAGGAGATTCATTAGCCAAACTGGGCAACATGCTAGAAGGGAGGGAGGGTTTACTCTCTTTTTACATACAAGTGGCTTGTCTTGACATGGAGCATATAAACGGAAGCAAACTCCACTCCCTTCTAGCACTGATGATGGTACCCAGTTGGGTAATGAAATGTCTGCAAGAAAACAAACAAGCTCAGAGATCAATGTGGATCCTACAGTCATTCTCCTCCTCCTCCTCCTCCTCCTCCTCATCCCCCCTCCCGCTGCAAACCCCTCTCCCTTCTAGCACGGATGATGTTACCCAGTTGGGTCGTGAAACGTCTGTAAGAAAGCACCCAAGCTCAGAGAGCACCAAGGACTCCTGATTTCCACCCTGAGCTATGAATATTCTCCTTTATTGGTCCTAGTCTTTCTTCTGGGGCTGCCGAGTTTTTTGGTTTCCTTAGTCTTTTCCTTGACTGTGCAACCATTTCTGAGAGGGCCTTCAGATGCTGACACGTTGCCTTCTTCTTCCCAAGAAACTAGATCCCTCCCTACTTACTAACGAAGGACCTTTTGGAACTGGGCCTGCCCTTCTTTTACAAAGGTATTTTCTTGCTGGAAGACCAGAGCGGATTAACCACAGCACGATGGGAATGGCAGTCCATTGAACTCAGCCATTCCAAAAGGTTGGCAGAGGTCAGAGGGCCACAGGTTTGACATTCTGTTGGGGTTTAAATAGACAACACAAAGCCAGAGAAGCACAAAAGGGACAGCTGAGCAGCCCGGCTTGTTTGCCTAATGCATCTCGAGAAAGGATGGTTGGGTTACATTTTGGGGAGAAAGGAATTAACTGATGGAGATGTTTGGGAAAGCAGAGGGATTTACAGCCTTCGCCTCCCCTCTCAAAAAAGCAGAACCAAAGACAGCAGTTTGAATCCTATGCTGGATGGGGACATTGCAGAGGGATCCCGTTACTCAAAGACAATTGGATAAATAGAGAGGCGTCGTTAATGTAGCCACTGAGATCTTCATTGCCAAGATCTGTTTAATATGGGACTATCAGCTCCATCAGATGCAGGAGAAGGAGAAGGAGGAGAAGAAAGAAGAGAAGAAAAGAAAAGAAAAAAGGGATAGAAAACGAGGAGGAGGAGGAGGAGGAAAAAGAAGAAAGAGAAGAAATGGGGAACGGGAGGAAAGGAGAGAAGAAGAGAAGAGGAGGAAGGGAAGTAGAAGAAAGAAGAGAAGAAAAAGTAAGAGGAATATAAAAGAGGAGGAGGAGGAGCAGGAGGTGGTGGTGGTGATTCCCACCAGTCTCCATTAGCAGTCTTCCAATATTGGAAGGGCTTTCACAGAAAAGGGGCGGGGGTATTCTCCACAGCACCTGAGAACAGGACAAGAAGCAACAGGTGGGAGCTCATCAGAAGAAGATCCAGTCTGGAAATAAGGAGGAATTTCCTAACCGTGAGAACTGTTAATCAATGGAACAGCTTGCCTCCTGGAGTTGTGGGTGCTCCATCGCTGGAGGTCTCCAAGAAAAGATTGGACAACCAGTTGTCCGGGATGGCATAAGGGTTCCTGCCTTGGATAGGGGGTTGGACTAGGAGACCTCCAAGGTCCCTTTCAGCCCTAGGATTCTGGGATTCCATCAAACTAGGTTGCCGCCATCCTCCATCAAAGCTATCCCTTGGATTTGGGGGTGCGGTATCGCCTTTACATTCCCTATCCTTGAATTAATGCGGTCCGACATCATTAGTTGGACCACAGTCAACAGGTCAGAGTTACAAGTGCTTTTATGTCAAGGAAGGTTACCATGAAAGCCCTCTGGCCTCCCTCGAAAGGGGAAGAGAATGTAAGAAGAAGAATTCGGATGAATCATTAAGTCTAGTATTTATTCGGAAGTTCCAGAGGAGGGCAGGGGAGAGGCTCAAAGCCCAAGTAACAAAACCGAAGGAAAACAGATCCTAAAAATAACACCAAAAGCCACAACCACTAATTGCCCACTTAAAATCTTAGGAGAATAAAAGCATTTCCATTTGACTGGTCCAACTCATCCCAACAAAAGGATTTAGACAGGCAATGGATCGGCGTATGGGCCCAGGTTTGGGAGAATTATGTTAATTGTATTTTTTTTTTAAGTCTAGATTGGTTTTTCCCACTTATTAACCAGTTCCCAATCTTGCCCAAATCTGTATTTCTCAGACTTCCCCTTCTCTTCATTCTCCTGGTCCCAGAGAGAAAAAGAAGAAAAAATCTTCTATTCCTCTTCTTCCTATTCCTCCCTCTTTGTCTTCTTCTTCCTCAACTCCAACTCCTCCTCCTCCTCCTCTTCTTCCTCTTCTTCTTCTTCTTCTTCTTCTTCTTCTTCTTCTTCTTCTTCTTCTTCTTCTTCTTCTTCTTCTTCTTCTTCTTCTTCACCTTCTTCTTCTTCTTCTCCTTCTTCTTCTTCTTCTTCACCTTCTTCTTCACCTTCACCTTCTCCTTCTCCTTCTTCTCCTTCTTCTTCACCTTCTTCTTCTTCTTCTTCTTCTTTCCTTCTTTCCTTCTTTCCTTCCTTCCTTCCTTCCTCCTCCTCCTCCATCTGATGGAATAAACCTAAAGGCTCCCTAAGTCACTGGAAGTGCACTGAAGACTGACAATCCCCATCTTGTCAATAAAACAAAACTTAAGAAACAGAGGGCTTTCCACTTTCGGTTAAAAAAATTAAATAAGTAACATAAACTTCACACTGTGAAAAGAGAACAAGAGAAGCTTTTAACTCTCTTCTGGGAAATAGGCGAAAGTGAAATCTTGACCACTTTCTGCATGACCCCCAAAAGAGAATCTTCAGGGATTATGGGACACAGGGCCCATTCATGCCCCAAACACTGGAATTCCAAAGGGCAATTAATTATATCAAAGATGAGGGGGAAAAGGAGAGACAGAGTCTTAAGTCACCGAAGAAAGAAACATGGGATTTTCTATTGGAAGCTACTAGTGTGACAAAAAGGTCACCGCTCTGAGAAAAAACACACCACTCCCATCTAACTTCTCGCTTTTTAATTAACATTAAGAAAAGGGAGGGTTTTTCTCAAGACCTTTGCCGCATGGTATTGTTATTTTTTTCAGGCGTGACTTAAGAGTAAACTGAGATCCATTCTCATACGCCGGGCAGAGGTTTGCTTCCAAAAATATAGCGCTGAGAAGACATCCAAGGATTCCTTTCTTAGAAAATACCCTTTCTCCTCTTTATTATGAACAGAAATCAGGGATCCACGGAAAAGCAGACAAGCCAAGAATGCGAGAAGATGCTTTATAGCAGGGGTCTTCCAACTTGGCCCTTTTATGACTTGTGGACTTCAACTCCCAGAATTCCTCAGCCAGGCACGCGCAAGTCATAAAAGGGCCAAGTTTGAAGACCCCTGCTTTATAGCAAGCTAGCTATAGGTTTATCTGGCCCAGCATGATCAGCCATGAATAGTAGACATTCTTGAGAGTTTCAGACTCGTCTCCCAGCCCCATCTGAAGACCCCCAGGATGGACCGTGGAATCCTTTGCCTGCAAAACATGTACCCAGCTATTTTCTAAAGAGCTATTTGCAACCGTAAAGCAAAAGATCTCCAAAAATGTCCTACCGTTGCTACAGTGTCAGAGAAATCTGCTGTTCAAAGGGGGAGGGGGGGAGAAAAACATCTAAATTCCATTGGAGGTTCTCAAGGTCTCCAACCAGCTTGGTTAAAAATGGTCCTTCCCCTTTACTGCTCTCCTCTTTAAAGCTAGAAGTGTCTGGGAATGCTTAGACAGACCGAGACACAGAAGCTGCCACTCAATTAATTGGTGGGGTGGCTTTTTTCAGCCTCTGCTATCCAGACTGAGTAGAGGAGAAGCTCAGGCAGAGCCCAGGAAGGAGTCAAGCGAGGAATCAGCCTGGAATCCTTAAGTTGCCACAAGCTGTCTCTATGTCCAACTCCTCTTGAATTCCATTAACTCTTCTCTAGTACCCATTTAGTGCTGACTAGATTCTTGGGTATAGGCAGGAACAATAAATCAGCTTAACTGGATACTGAATGCGGGTAGTCCTCAACTTACAACAGTTCGTTTAGTGACCGTTCCGAGTTACAACGGCACTGAAAAAAGTGACTTAGGACCTTTTTTTCGCACTTGTGACCATCGCAGCATCTCCACAGTCACGTGATCCAAATTCAGGCACTTGACAACTGACTCATATTTGCGATGGTCTCAGTGTCATGTGACCCCCTTTTGCGACCTTCTGACAAGCAAAGTCCACGGGGGAAGCCGGGTTCAGTGAAGAACCGTGCGACTGACTTAACAACTGCAGGGATTCACTACGGCAAGAAAAGTCATAAAAGGCAGCAAAATTCACTGAGCTGTCTCGCTTAACAACAGAACTGTTGGGCTCAATTGTGGTCGTATGTTGAGGACTATCTGTATAGCCCAGGGGTAGGCAACCTTGGCTCTTTTATGACTCGTGGACTTCAACTCCCAGAATTCCTGAGCCAGCATGGCTCAGCTTGGAAACGTCTCCCTTTCCCCTCAGCATGGCTGGCTCAGGAATTCTGGGAGTTGAAGTCCACGAGTCGTAAAAGAGCCAAGGTTGCCTACCCCTGGTGTAGCCTATCAGGAAACTTTATGAAAAGCAGTATTATAATCTCTCAGGAATGTTTTGACTGTCTATACAGGTAGTTCTCGAGTTACAATCCTTCGTTTCGCGACCGTTCGAACTTACAACAGTACGGAGAGAAGCGCCTTACAACCGGTCCTTGCACTTACGACAGTTATAGCACTTCCCCATGATCACATGATCGAAATCCCTTTTTCCAAGAAGGTTTAGCCTCACACAGAGTGATGCCATCCATTTTCTAAATCCCATATCCGGCATATTTCCCCCCCGGATCCTGACCCCTGATCCAAAGTGTGATGTTTCTTCCCCAATCCAAAGCCCAATTTAGCCTAGATAATATTTAATTCAGGAAAGCTGGCCGAGCAGGGATTTTATTTCATTTTTTTTTTTTAACATTCAAGATGTCCCCTAAGTCGTGTTATCATTTCACAGCAAGGCTGTGGGAGTCTGTAAGAAGAACTTAATCAGGCAGTCTTCTCGCGCTGCTTAACCTTCCTACGCATCCAGGGTTATAACTAACTCCAGGAGGTGCAAAACACCACCTTAAACACACATAACACACACAGGGATGCGTGCACAATTAACCTGCACAACCTAATTCTTCACTTATTCCCGGAAACAACCATCAAAAGGGGTTGAGCCTTCTTCAGGCTGCTGTCCAAATACTTTTACTTGAATTCCACCCAGAAAAATGACAGCGGCAGCTGGGTCCCTACCAAAAGGAACTGCCAGGAAAGGAACGGAAAGATTCTCGAAAAGAACTTGCAATGCGGTTGACCTCAAGGAAGTAAGCACTGGCCACTCGAGTACACAATAGCTACCTTATCTCACTCCTAGGTTGTGTGTTTAAGGTGTTTCCTGTTTAGCCTTCTGCTTGTGTTCACCCATTGGGAAGGGCTAGCACAGAAAAGGGGAAAGCGCATGGGTTATGAAGCCATGGCATCCAGAAACCAGGGCTGGGGGGACGGGGACCCCCCCAAAAGATTGCACCCCAGCAAATGTTGCCTGCAAATTGCCATTTTTTAAAAAACACATCAGATGGAACAATTGCGTTTGTGGATTGAAAAGGTGCAGTTTCACTGGGGTTCGATGGAGCGATAGGCCACTCAGCTGCGGTCAGACAGGAGAGCAACCAGATCCACTTACGAAAGGTCTAAGTCAGCAACTTCATTGTTTTTCTACCTATATTACAAGAATCTTCCCTGACTGCTTGTTTTTCCCTGGAAACAACCAGATAAGGTTTTTTTTGCTTGTGGATGGTTCTCCAAGCTTGTTTCAATATCATTTCTGAACATTTCGTTACCAAATTAGGTAACTTCATTCGCAGGATTTACTTGTCCTATTCTCCTTAGCTTATAAACGTCTTGTGTGCCAGTGGGGTCAGTTGGCCCTGCGATTGGTTGTTTGTTTGGAGCTACATTTGAATTCTGAGCAGCTGGTTGGTTCTCTTGTTGACTGGCAGTTCGAACGTTCGAACCAGATAAGGTTTCCTGGAACTTGGAGGGGAGAATCAGGCTTATGCTTCTTGCAGCTGTGCACGGATTCAAAGCTAGTTCCCCGCTTGACCCCCTCCTTCCTGCCTAGCTGGGAGTTTCCTAACAGCTGCCCAGGTTGAAAATGTGAAGGGTTTGCTATCCTGGATGGGGTTCGGGCTATGTTTTGGAGGAGAGCAAGCTCAGATGTGGGATACTCAGCCCCCCACCAAGACGGCCTTCGGCTTCCCCTCACCTTGACATTTCTGTGGTGTATCCGCGAGGGTTGGCACTTCACACTGCTGGTGTTGCAGCATCCGGTGCATCGCTTCACTTCCACGCAGGGAGGCCATATCAGAAAGTTTGCCGAAGTCGGATCGATTTGGCTCCGAGGAATCTCGTAAATGACCGTCCGCGTCTTGCAGACCGCAGGAATGGCTTCCTCTGTAGGAAAAACGGAAATGAGAAACACGATGGAAAGGTGCAGCTGGGGGACTCAAGAATAGAACACTTGCTTTGCACACAGAACGCCCTGGGTTCGATCCTGCCATCTCTGGGCTCATTTGGCCCAAAACTGGCAAGAGTGCTTGAAGAAAGACAGGGAAAATTCAGATGAATCAGATAATTATTTGGTACCGAGTGCCCGTGTTCCTATTTTATCGATTTGTGCCAGGTACAAAGAAGCGGGGCCCTATATTAAGTTGCAGCTCACAATATTTATTGCTCATGCCTATACACAAGAATCTGATCAACTACAGTTCAACACTAAATTGGCACCAGATAAAGGTCAACTGAATTCAGGAGGTGATTGGAAGTGGGATTGTTTGTGGCAACACAAGGACTCTCGGCTAATGATTCGTTTAACTCCACCACCACCCCAGCTCCGCCTGTTCTTCTCTTACATTTGATTCAGGAAACTTCTGTCCTGTTCCATCCCTCCATAGTTTTAGCCTGCTTCACAAAGTACGGCAAGAATAATATCCCAACTTGTATGAGTAGCAGTGAAAGTTCTGGAAATATATATATATTTATAGTAATTTCCCTTCTTATTACAGCCAACTCCTACTCTGTTACTTTCTGTTACTCCTTTTTTCCCCAACTCTGATGGCCATTTATTCCTTGAGATGGGATCCTCATCATACTTATTCCTGTATGTTTTGGCAGTGAATGTATTTGACATAAATAGGTGGCTGAGCCAGTTCCTAAAATCGCGGAAGATGTTGGCTTTGGGCTGGAAAGAACCAAATTCAAGTTTCCGCTTGATCATCAAAGATGGTCTCTCTCAGTCCAATTCATCCCATAGGATGGTTTTGAAGGTAAACCTAGAGGACAATCTAATGGATGTCCTAGGGCTCCACAGAAGAAGGAAGGTATATTAAGGCTACTCCTTTTCCTCCTCTTAATCATCTAACAGAATAACAGAGTTGGAAGGGGCCTTAGAGGCCTTTTAGTCCAACCCCCTGCTCAGGAAGGAAACCCTATACCATTTCGGACAAATGGCTGTCCAGTCTCTTCTTAAAAACCTCCAGTGTTGGAGCATTCACCACTTCTGGATGCAGGTTGTTCCACTGATTGATTGTTCTCACTGTCAGGAAATTTCTCCTTAGTTCTAGGTTGCTTCTCTCTTTGATGAGTTTCCATCCGTTGCTTCTTGTCCTGCCTTCGGGCGCTTTGGAGAATAGGTTGACATCCCCTCCCCCCTTCTTGGTGGCAGCCCCTCAAATATTGGAACACTGCTATCCTGTCACCCCTCACCCTTCTTTTCATTAAATTGGATCTATTCTCTTTCTCCTCGTAAGGTCGTAATATTGGATGAGACTCCCTTAACAATTGCCTTGTTTAGCAGTGGACATCCTGGTCCAATTGTGGTCGAAAGTTGAGGACTGCTTGTGGTATCAACACCATCTCAACATTCTGCTTGAGAAGGCAAGCACAGAACCAAGGCAGAGGTCCAACAGGTAGACTCCCCAAAGGATGAAGAATTAAGGAGCACACTCTGTTCTTAGAGGGAGCTGAGATCCCAACACATCTAACCCAGAGAAGCAGGAAAAAAAGTGAGCCAGGAGTTACACAAAAGGTCAGCAAACAATCTCTCTTTCAAGAGGGAAGTCTTGTTATTTCATTCAGTTTTTAGAGAACTCCAGTTAGTTGCAAATCAGTGAACTAAAACAACTATCAAGCACCACATTCCCTCACTCAGATTTCACCAGGAGCGTGCAGGAACATGAAAACTGAATGTCAGGCATTTTTTCAGCATATTATAACCCTGGAAGATGACCGAGCTATTGGGGGGGGGGGAACACAATGGCATGCAATCTCTTTTCTATTTATTTGCAAAATATTTTCCTCTCTTTTAGACTTTTTTTATTATTATTATTATTTCAATTCTACGCCAGCCGCAAAGTCCTTCCAAAGATTATTCCCTGCCTTGGTGCATTGAAAAAATAAAATCTCAGTTCTTACCAACACTTCTTTTTCTGCGAATAGATCTAGGGTGGTTTTCTTGCAACAGCTTAGCTGAGTGGATAGGGTGGGAGATCAGATTTGTTTCTGCTGCCTCGTCATAGCCTAAGAAACGAAGAAGAAGAAAAAAAACAGACGCCAAACTTTCAGGATTTCAGATTAAGGATTGCTTTCTTTGGTTACTCAAAAAAAGTGACATTTAACCAACATTCGATTCTTTTAGCCAGCTTTTTTCCCCCCACAGGGAATCAACATTTTGACTTCCTGGTTCTTTCTTCCAGGACCATGAAGGGTGACTCAAACCCAGCACCAGGAATTCTTTTTTACTATTAATTATTCCGGAAATGGTTGCTTTTCGGATTCGGATTCGTTCAAAAATCTCATGTTATTATTTACGGTGCCAGAAGATTTGTGGCGACACTAACAGCAGCCACATTTGTCAAGCAAAGCTAAGATAGCCCTCTGTAGACCGTTGGGTCTGACTCTGCTGCATTTGGATACATTCTTGGTGAGCTTCCAAAATGAGAAGATCTTTTGAGACTCTTCTGAACGTGATTTTTTTTCCCCTTCCAGCAGTTCTGTCCAAAAGGAGAAGGAGGAGAAGTCACTGAGAAGTGGGGAGAACTGTAGCCAGAAGAATGGACATCTCCACCGACTTCTAGTATGGGTTCCACCAAGCTCATGCTTCAGCCCTGTCCACCACTGTGTCCCATCCACCATCTCATCTCCCTACTGGGAAAAAAATTATCAATCCCACACCGTGAATCATCCTTCTCTGTCATACCCAATTCCCACCTTTTGGATTCAGGTGTCTCCAAAAAAAAAGAAGAAGGCCAGATCTAAGACCTAAGAACTATACACAATATCAACTAGATGGTGAGAAAGCCGCCTTCTTCCTCAAATCACAAATTTCGCCCCTCTTGTTTGTGAGAAGCTCTTCCAGCCGGCTGCGAATACGAGACTCTCTCTTCTACGGCCATGAATTTTGCCCCTCTTATTTGTAAGTTCTTCCACCCTGCTGTAGACACAAGACCTTCCCTGATATCAGAAGATACACCAACCCAGCTACCCCAAAGCTATGGGAAAGTTCTGGAGCCGATACAGTTGAGTTCATACAGTTACTCTTCCATTCAACAGGCCCTGATGTTAAAAAAAAACAACAAAAAAAAAAACATTTGGCAGCAAGATTTGAAGACTATTTAAGAGGTGGGGTCTTGTGCAAACCTGGCTCACAGATTTATCTTCCACACAAGTAAGTATCTGCAAGAGAGGACTTTGAAGCTGTCTCCCAAGAGAAAACCAGTCTGAAAATGTTTGGGAGTCAAGTAGCAATCAGACTTGTTTGGACAGGAATGTTCGACAAAAGTATTTGCATTCATTCACCTCCCCGTACAGCCGAATTTGGTGGCACTGTATGAAACCATTTCAGCACGTTCTTGTGTTTTATCAGAGATGTCAGATTTTCTGTTATCACTTTTGGCTTTGGCGCAGACGATGTTAAAGGAAGATTAGGATCTTGATCTCTCGCTCGCTCACACATACACAAGTGCAGACACAATGGGAAGAAGGTATTGGGTTCACTGAAGAGTCAGGATTTCTATCCATACCATGGGGTAGAGGGAATCGTCCTCATTTTGAATGAATGCTTGTTTATTTTTTTATTTTGATTCCTATAACTAGTTGGGCTGAGAGAGAGAGAGAGAGAGAGAGAGAGAGAGAGACACTGACCTAAGGTCATCCAACCAGCTTTAATGCCCAAGGTGGGACTAGAACTCACCATCTCCTGGTGGTAGGCCCAAAGTCACCCAACTGCCTTTCATAAATAGGCGGAACTAGAACTCCCAGTCTGCTGGTGATTGGTCCAAAGTCACCCAATTGGCTGTCATGAATAGGCTGAACTAGAACTCACAGTCTCCTGGTAATTGGTTCAAAGTCACCCAGCTGCCTTTCATGCCTAAAGCAGGACTAGAATTCACCATCTCCTGGTGATTGGCCCAGGACGTAAATGCCAGAGGGACCAAAAAAAAATCAAAATGGTGGCCGCCAATGGCCCATCTTTTGCTTACTCTAAACTCCCAATAACTATTTTTAGGCACAAGGGAATCATTTCTGCCAGCCCAGCAACCCTATACTGATACCTTTGCTGCAGTTATTATGGAGAATGGAAGACCAAGATGAAAAGAACCATCATTTGGTCAACTCTTAAAATTTATTGTGGTTTTCAGCGGTAGGCTAGCTTCCAAATTCTTGGCTTAAGTTATCTGCAGCTTAACTCTCAAAGTCAAGAGGGGGAGGGGGGTTGATGCAGAATCCTTTTTTTCTCACTCTTCATCCATAGGACACCCTTTATTCCCAAGCCCTCCCCCTCCAGAGTCCCGCCAAATAATCTTCTCGTGCCGAGGAAATCTGACATTCATCTTCACAAAATGCAGACGTGTTACACATTCTCATGGGATCACAGAAATACAGTGGCCTTCCCCCACCTTAGGTGCCTCAGGGGTTGGGGTGCCAACCAAGAATGGTAGTTTCCCAATATATTCGGATAATAGAGCATTGGGAGAAGGCACAGCAAAAGATCATTTGAGGAGAAGTGAAACGGGTTTGAGAAAAGGAAGGGATGACAGGTAAATAAAGAACAAAAATGTCCTTGGCAAACTATTTCAATGGAACATGTAGTCAGGTTTAGAAGTCAGGTCTGGTCTGGTCCAATTAAAGGCTTGAAAATAGAATGTCCATGAGATTAAAAAAGGAAATGTGTCCTCAAATAACTTTGGACATCTCCTACGCTTAGAGGGACGTGACTGTTGCAGAAACCAACAATGAGCAGTTAACTTTTATTATATGATAATAGTTGGCACAGTTTCTGCCTTTAATGTTCTTTTCAGAAGACTTTATGAGGCAGGTGAGGCTGACTGCACACTCCCATTACCACAACGTCTCCTCTGAATTCCTCAAAAGCAGGTTAAGCCAAACGGGTGGTTGTTTTCATTTGCATTGATCCCGTTGTTTGGTGGAACCTCAAGGGTTGAACTTCTAGGGTGGCAGAAGAGTCAAGTGGGGTGAAGCCAAGAGTTTCAGCCAAGGAGCTAGCCACAAGCCCTTCACAACCTGAACAAAATCACCAGCTCTTTTGTGGTTTCAGATAGACCACAATTGATATGTACCTCCAGAACAGAGATGGTATTATAAGCCTAGATCAGTGATGGCGAACCTTTTAGAGACCGAGTGCCCAAACTGCAACTCAAAACCCACTTATGTATCGTCGGGTGCCGGGTGGGCGTGGCCCATTGGGTGGGTGTGGCCCACTGGGTGGGCGTGGCTGCGGTGGTAACGACAGACTGGGTGGGACTAAAAAGTTCAATCAATGAATTCCAACTTTGCGAGATCTTTTTTTTCCTGCGAGAAGTTGAAATTGATTGATTGATTGAACCTTTTTTTTTTTTTGCACACGGCGGCGGAGGCCTAAAGCGAAAAGGTTTTATAAAACCCAGCTGAAGGCCTAGGACTGGGGTGACAGCGCGCGTGCCCACAGAGAGGGCTCTGTGTGCCACCTGTGGCACGCGTGCCATAGGGTCGCCACCACGGGCCTAGATGAATCTACATCTGATTCTGTACTGGTGCAAAAACTTGCATGAAGTGCCCTATAAGACACACCCCTCATACCAAGATCCTAATCTGGTGTTCCAAACCAGCCTTCTCCAAAGCAATTGCCTTGATTCTGCAGGTTCCAGAATTATGAGAGTTGGTGTTGATACATCTGGAAAGCATCCCAGTTGCTTTAAATACTACAACACGCTTAGGAGAAGTTGGACGGAGAATGAATGATCAAAATATGGACCTGGAGAGTCCATAGCTGCGTGACAGAGCATCTATTTTAAATTGACCACGTTCCGTTCTTGACCATTATTCAGCCTGGAGAAATTCCTACCTAAAATTCAAGAGAACCTATGTCAAGTAGTGTTGACACTGATGTGCTGGATAAACCAAGAACGACTTGGCATTTGAGCCTCATCAATGAAAATAAACCAAATCATCTCTCTGGTTGACACTGGATGAAGTTGGGACCTTCAAATAAATCTTAAAAATACTCTGCAATTCGTTTTATTTCTGATACAGAGAAAGAAAGTAAGCCAAGCACATACAAAGAATTCCTTTTGGGACATCCTGCTTATGGCCCTCCTCAAATTTGGAGAATATGAATAGAATAGAATAGAATAGAATAGAATAGAATAGAATAGAATAGAATAGAATAGAATAGAATAGAATAGAATAGAATAGAATAGAATAGAATAGAATAGAATAGAAATACAGAATAGAAATACAGAATAGAATAGAATAGAATAGAATAGAATAGAATAGAATAGTTTTAAAGGGGGGTAGTAGAGATAGAGTTAGAGTAGAGAGAATAGAATAGAAATAGACTAGAAAATAGAATAGAATAAGAATCGAAGAGAATAGAATAGAATAGAATAGAAATAGAATAGAAAGAATTAACAAGGAAAGAATAGAATAGAACAGACTAGAATAGAATAGAATAGAATAGAATAGGAATAGACTAGGAATAGAATAGACTAGAAGAATAGAATAGAATAGCATAGAATAGCATCGAAGTAGAATAGAATAGAAAATATCGGAATGGAAGGAATGCGAATGGAATGGAATGGAATAGAATAGAAATAGAACAGGAGAAGAATGGAAATAGGAATAAGATAGAATCGGAATAGAGTCGAGGGCGAGTTCGAGTCGAGTAGAATAGAGTAGAGTAGTAGTAGAGTCGAGTAGAGTAGAGTAGAACCTTACGAAGTAGAATAGAAATAGAATAGAATAGATAGAATAGAATAGAATCGAATAGAATAGAATAGAATAGACTCGCATAGAAACAGAAGACGCATGAGGAATAGAATAAGATAGAGTCGAGCGAGTCGAGCGAAGTCGAGTGCGTCGAGTCGGAGTCGAGTCGAGTAGAATAGAGTAGAGTAGAATAGAATAGAATAGAATAGAATAGAATAGAATAGAATAGAATAGAATAGAATAGAATAGGGAGGGATGGTGGCTTGCTTGCTAGCTAGTTGCTGCAGAAGAATAGAATTACAGAATAACAGAATGGAAGAAAATAGGATCATAGGGCTGGACAGTCCCTGCTCAGGCAGGAAACCCTATATCATTTCAGCCAATGGTTGTCCAATCTCTTCTTTAAAACTTCACCATTTCTGGAGGCAAGTTGTTCCACTGATTAATTGTTCTAACTGTCATTTATTGTCCACTTTCATGCTGATCTTTCTAGTCACACACACACACACACACAAAAAGATGACGTCCTAAAGTTTTCAATAAAAGAGAAGGTCACCACGATGTAAAAAAGATGTTGAGACTCTAGAAAGAGTGCAGAGAAGGGCAACAAAGATGATTAGGGGACTGGAGGCTAAAGCATATCAGGAACGTTTGCTGGAATTGGGTATGTCTAGTTTAATGAAAAGAAGGACTAGGGGTGACATGAATAACAGTATTCCAATATCTCAGGGGTTGCCCCAAAGAAGAGAGAGTCAAGCTATTGTCCAAGGCGCCTGAGGGCAGGACAAGAAGTAATGGATGGAAACTAGTCAAGGAGAGAAGCAACCTGGAACTGAGGAGAAACTTCCTGACAGTCAGAACAATTAACCAGTGGAACAGCCTGCCTCCAGAAGCAGTGAATGCTCCAACACTGGAAGTTTTTAAGAAGAGACTGGACAGCCATTTGTCCGAAAAGGTATAGGGTTTCCTGCCTGAGCAGGGGGTTGGACTCGATGACCTCCAAGGTCCCTTCCAACTTTATTATTATTATTATTATTATTATTATTATTATTATTATTATTATTATTATTATTATTATTATTATTATTATTATTATTATTATTATTATTATTATTATTATTATTAAGGTGAAGTGGGTGGTGATGACGCCAAGCTTCTCCATAGATGCTGACCTGTCATTCTAATAGACCCCAGACAAGGTCTGAGAAAGAGCTGGACAATGCCTTGAATATTATCAAGACAAGCCTTCTGCTGATGCAAAAGCAATAAAACCAACATTGCTACAGCATTCACAACAGGTGGCAGATTCTGAAAGCGATAGACAGAAAAAGTCCTCCCTCCTTTGAGGCAATTACTATTATGAACGGCGTGTACCACCAGGAGGTACTACCAAAACTCCAGGCCAAATTATCCTTTTTCTTAAAATATGGACCCCGTTGGTTTAATTCTTAGTCTCTACAGAAAAAAAATAGCCCTCTACCTTTGATCTAGCTTGCAAACCTGGGTCTTCATTAGATCTTCTCTGAGTTAAACATCCTAGCTTCGTCTGGCCTTCCACGATCATCTCAAGTCAGTCCATCGCTATTTATCCCCAATAAAATTCACAATTTAAATGCTCTATGGTTTCTTTTTTCTTCTTCTTCTTCAATCTCTCACCCAGAATTGGATCATGAAACTAAAATGGTAAGAGAACAAGTCACGTACAGAGTCTTGGGAGAAATGTACAACGACCGGTGGAAGAGCTGTCTTTCAAAGCCAGTAAAATCTCCCCTCAAAAATGTGGAGATCCACAGCCGGAGGGCCTAGACTTATGATGTTTAATTACCGCCATTTAATACATACTATCTTCTTGAAAGACTTAAAAAAATACACACGATGATTGCACCTTTCCGTCAGCACTGTGACAATGCGGCCTCTATTCATAATTTTTTTTCCCTCCTGTTTTTTTTTTTTTTTTTCAAAAGCCGGGAACAAAATGAGAACACGCCACAACCTGTTGGATCGGCTTTCGCTGTCTCTCGCTTGCAGAACAAGCTCTTAGCAGAGAATGGCAAGCTTTCAAATAATGGCACCTGAAACAACCACACGGATCAAAGGACCACGAGAAAAAAGACAGAAAACCTGGCATTCACATCACATATCATTCATATCATATCAGAGGAAGGACAACACAGTCTTTGGGCTTGACTTCCAAGCCGTGAGATGATTCCAGAGATGGACAAGGATGACAATATCTTTCCCTTTATTCGTTGTCGTTTTTGTGACCGGCAGTCCCCATTGAACGTTGTCTTTGGCTTAAAACCATTCATTTAGCAACCCTTCAAAATTAGGCCCCGGAAAACAAGTGAGCTACAACTGGGTCCTCATATTTACAACCATTGTAGTATCCTCACGGTCACACGATCAAAAATTGTGGCTTTGGGCAACTGGCATGCATTTACAATACTTGCAGACTCCTGAGAATATCATAACCAAGGAAACCAACAAATGAATCAATCAAGAACAAATCAATACAAAATCTTCATTCCAAGTACGATTGACCAGGTTCTGATTATTGTATTCTCAACACATTACATGAAGAGGAGGAGGAGGAGGAGGAGGAGGAGGGGGAGGGGGAGGGGAGGGGGGGGAGCGGAAAGGAAGGAGGGGAGGGGAGGAAGGAGGGAGGAAGGGAGGAGGGGGAGGGAAGAAGAAGAAAGGGAGGACAAGAAGGGAGGGAGGGAGGGAGGGAGGGAGGAAGGAAGGGAGGAAGGAAGGAAGGAAGGAAGGAAGGAAGGAAGGAAGGAAGGAAGGAAGGAAGGAAGGAAGGAAGGAAGGAAGGAGATAATTAGCAACAAGGTGGATGAATTCAATTACCATGATGATGGGGGCACCATTGGGAGCAAATGATCTCAGGGAAGGTTGATCGATGTGGATCAACCCTGGCTCGTTGGCATATAATCAATCAAAACAACATTATGCAAAGAACAGAACAGAAAAGCAGTCACGAAGACTAAGCCAAAGGAATTAAACCACAAAATAAGAGAAGGAAACAGCAAAAACCGGTCTGAATCAACACTATCCCTCCTGTCGCCCTAATTTTCTATCCTTCCAAACCATGCTTGAATCCCCAGATCTATACGCTATTTGATACGGTATTTTCTTAATTCTTAATTCACCCTCTCCCTTTTTGAGATCTTTTTAACTTCATCAGCCATACTTCCCCCCCCCCTGCCCCCGTACATTTGTCCTGCTTGATCCCATCCTTGACCCAAGTGTCATCACGGGAATATTCATAGCAATAATCCAGGTGACCAAAAGCCTCTTTTTTTCTACGTCACTTGAATTCTAAAACAGATCTTACGATTCTCCAAAGCAAATTGGTTACGGTCAATGCTTGCAAGGCCGGATCGTTCTCCGATGGCCAGGAGGCTGATTGGTGCAATACTCTCATAATAACACAACACCACGAAGAGTCAGATTCAGCCTCAAAAAGCATGGAAAAGAAAGGAGAGCGTGATGCAGCAAAGAGACTGGGAAGGTGGCCAGGCACCGTCAAACAAGGCAGAATTACAAATGCACCTTGGCCTTGAAGGTTGGAGAACTTCAAGAAATTCCTCCTATTTTCCCCTCCACAGCCACCGAGTGTGGTGACTGAGAGAGCGAACATGACTGGCCCAGAGTCACCCAGCTGGCTTTTATGCCTAAGGCAAGACTAGAATTCACTGTCACCTGGTGATTGGTCAAGGTCACCCAGCCAGCTTTCATGCTTAAGGTAAGACTAGAACTTAAGCAGGAGACCCTATACCATTTCAGACAAATGATTGTCCAGTCTCTACTTAAAAACCTCCAGTGATGGAGAACTCACAACTTCTGGAGGCAGGTTGTTCCACTGGTTAATTGTTCTCACTGTTAGGAAATTCCTCCTTAGTTCTAGGTTGCTTCTCTCCTTGGTTAGTTTCCATCCATTGCTTCTTCTCTTGCCTTCAGGCGCTTTGGAGAATAGCTTGACTCCCTCTTCTTTGTGGCAGCCCCTGAGATATTGGAACACTGCTATCATGTCCCCCCTTGTCCTTCTCTTCATTAAACTAGACATACTCAGTTTTGCAACCGTTCTTCCTCTGTTTTAGCCTGTTTTTCTTTTCTTTTTTCTCATCGTGAACTATCACCAAAGATTCTTGGACTCATTTCCCACCAAGCTTGACCTAATCTGGATCTGTTCCTTCCAGAACTCCAAAAGAGATCACGAGTCCACTCTGGGTCAGAAGGAAAAGTCACCTTTTACGCACGTGTTATCTCGCTCGTTACAGTAATTCCCCTGGTTCGGAATTTTATAGTATCGGTCGTGAACTTGGGACTTTCAAGAGGGCATCGGGCCAAAAGTGGACGCTGGCTTCAAGCCTTCCCAAAGCAGATGAAAGCAATCTCCTGAAGGAGCCAGCAATTTTATCGTTCCATCCAGAAGTCACCGTGGGACCACACCTATCAAGTAGTATGAACTTTGGAATATTTGTCAAGATGCCATGAGGTGCTATGGCAACAATTACAACCTTCACTGTAAGGCGTCCTCTTAAAGAAGAATGAATACAGCTACAGGTAGTAGTAGTGACCGTCAGATGTTACAACAGCACTGAAAAAAGTGACTTAGGACCATTTTTCACACAACCGTTGCTGCAGCCACATGGTCATGGGATCAAAATTCAGACGCTTGGCAACTGACTCACAGTTTCCAAGCTTCTGGAGACATGCAAAGTGCCACCATAGGTAGGGTGAGATACGGAGAACTAATTGGATCCAGATCAAGATATTAACTTAGTTTTCCCATTCCTGCCTTCCATTGAAGACCTATATACTGCACAAACCAGGAAGAGGGCTGTGAAAATATCTACAGACCTCTCCTGTCCTGGACATAAAACTGTTTCAACTTCTTCCCTCAAGACAATGCTACAGGGCATTGCACGCCAAAACAACTAGACACAAAGACCGTTTTTCCCCCCCGTGCCATCGCTCGGTTAAACAACTAATTCCCAAAACACTGTCTTATGCCCTAGGGCAGGGGTCTTCAAGCTATAACATTGTGCAATATACGGTAGAACTTTCTCCTCATGGATCTTGGATCACTCTTCCTTTGCACCAGCGTGATCCAGCTTAAAAATAAAAGGCCCTTTGATGACCGCTTCTCAATTATGGCTGTGGGTCAGCCAGCCTTTAATTTTGAGCATATGAGTGAGTCTACAGATCGGCTTGAACTCACGGCGTTTCTTTTTGAAGCCAGTTGAGTATTGAGTAAACCCAAATGGATTAAACCCAAGCCAAATCAACCAGTGTTTCTCAACCTTGGCAACTTGAAGATCTGTGGACTTCAACTCCCAGAATTCCCCAGCCAAGCAGTTGAGAAACCCTGAAATGAACTAAACTGCAGAAACCTGGCTTAAGATTTGGGGGCCAGGAAGAGGCTGAACTTCAGCAGAAAATTCTCCCAACTTTTTGAGTCAAAATGTCATGAGGAGAGAAATACTCCAGTAATTGTAACTGTGGTGGCCTTGACCTATGGCTGTTTTGCTATGGTGATGTTTGAAGACGTCTGGCATATACAATGAAGTCAGAGCAAATTCCACTCTTATGACAATCGTTCTTTGATTATAGTTTTAGGCTTCTAAATGGGGCCTGGCTAAAATTGTGGATGTGTGGATATGATTAGTCTCCCAAAGATTTTATATGCTCGTGGATTACGACCATTCAAATATAAATTATCTTTCTGAAGCCAGAGTCTGTAAAACTGAAGGACAGGTCAGGCTATCCCACTTTGGGACCGTCTGTGCAGCTCAAGAATTCAACATGAAAAACCATGCTCGATTTGGTTTTTTTCAGCCCTTCCCGCTATCTAAATTCATTTGGATGCTTCTAGTAGGACACCAAGAGCCATAAAAATCCGCTGTTGTTTAGGACAAGCTTAAACAGCCACTAAAATAAATGAGTTCCAACTGTCTAATATTATGATACTTGTCGTCATGATTCCCATCCGTTGGGGAATGAGGTTTGCAAAGAGGAGGAAGAGAAAGAGAACTGTGGGGTCCTTAGTGCTTCTCTGAGCTTGGTAGTTTTCTTGCAGACATTTCATGACCCAACTAGGGAACATCATCAGTGCTAGAAGGGAGTGGAGGAGGAGGAGGAGGAGGACGACTGTGGAGTCCTTGGGCTCTCTGAGCTTGTAGTTTTCTTGCAGACATTTCATGACCCAGCTAGGGAACATCATCAGTGCTAGAAGGGAGTGGAGGAGGAGGAGGAGGAGGAGAGAGGAGAGGAGGAGGAGGGAGGAGGAGGAGGAGGAGAGGAGGACTTGGTGCTCTCTGAGCTTGGTAGTTTTCTTGCAGACATTTCATGACCCAACTAGGGAACATCATCAGTGCTAGAAGGGAGTGGAGGAGGAGGAGGGGGGGGAAGAGGAGGAGGAGGAGGAGGAGGAGGACTGTGGGGTCCTTGGTGCTCTCTGAGCTTGGTGGTTTTCTTGCAGACATTTCATGACCCAGCTAGGGAACATCATGACCGAGGTCCTGAGTGTTCTTGTTTATATACCCCATAGGTAAGTCTTGTGTAGTTACCTAGTTAGGGTCGTGAAACGTCTGCAAGAAAACCTCCAAGCTCAGAGAGCACCAAGGACCCCACAGTTCACCCTTGGCGCTTCTATCAGTAGCATCTCACTATCTAAGCAACTCTGGTCTTACCCTTCATGCATGCATTAGTTTTGATTTTTTTTCACCTGCAGCTTGGATCAACCAACCAGCGGGAGCAATTCAAACGGCTACCAAATTGCAACTTCATTTATTTATTTTATTTATTTATTTATTTTAAAAATGCATTTTTGGGGGGGCTCCAGAGGCCTGAGATGGAGGCCACCACTCAAAGGGGCCCTTTTTTCCCCAACCATCTGTGGATGCTTTATCAGCCGCCACCAAAAATATAGCGAGAGAAAGGAACTCCGCTGTCCTATTTTTAATCATACAGGGATATTGATTTAGATCATAATCCGCTGAATTGATTCATCCCGTAAAAAGACAGATAATCCTGAGGAAATGCCTTCCTCTGTGAACAGTCCTAGAAAAGCGTAAGAATCGAATCGTCTGTCTGTGGATCTCCCAGGAACGAGCTAATGAGAGTATCTCTTAAATCTTTTATACACCACGGCAGGCAGGATCGATGTTTTCAACAAAGGCCTGAATGTCTCAGCCAATTTGTTCCACGGTGTCCTTGCACACACGGCTAAAATGATTTGTGGAAGTTTCTCTTTCTTATTATCTTGCAGAGCAGCGAATACATTAAATACCTAAAAGATAAAGACTCAGAGAAATGGTCTTCCGCTGGAGAGGCTGATCATTTTTTTACAAAGTGCTCCGTCATGCAGAAGGCTGGAGGGACGTCTGGCAGCATTTGGCAAAGCGAAACCCAGAGCAAACTTTGTTTAATAAAGAATCAATATCAACAGAAGAGAATATTTGTAGCTCAGGCTTGAATTGGGGGTCCACGGTGATCTCTGGGCTGGGTTGTTTTCTTGCAGACGTTTCATGACCCAAATGGGTAACATCATCAGTGCTAGAAGGAAGTGGGGTTTATGGATAGAGATGGAGGAGGAGGAGGAGGAGGAGGCCTGTGGGGTCCTTGATGGTCTCTGAACTTGGGTTGTTTTCTTGCAGACGTTTCATGACCCAACTGGGTAACATCATCAGTGCTAGAAGGAAGTGGGGTTTATGGATAGAGATGGAGGAGGAGGAGGAGGAGGAGGAGGAGGCCTGTGGGGTCCTTGATGGTCTCTGAATTTTGGTTGTTTTCTTGCAGACGTTTCATGACCCAACTGGGTAACATCATCAGCGCTAGAAGGAAGTGGGGTTTATGGAGGAGGAGGAGGCCTGTGGGGTCCTTGATGGTCTCTGAATTTTGGTTGTTTTCTTGCAGACGTTTCATGACCCAACTGGGTAACATCATCAGCGCTAGAAGGATGGGGGAGGATGAGGAGGGGGAGGTTGCTGTGTCCCGGGGGTGTCACCTGATCCCTTTTTGCGACCTTCTGACAAGCAAAGTTAAAGGAGAAACCAGATTCATTTCACAACTGTATTATTACTAACTTAGCACCTGCAGTGATGCATTTAATGACATGGCAAGAAAGGTCATACAATGGGGCAAAACGCACTTCACTCTCTTGCTTCGCCACCTAAATTTGGGACTCAGTTGTGGTCATAACCTGCACCCTAAAATTCAAAGTACACAATCCAATGGGACAATGTATGTCATGGGCACTCAGTCCAGAAGTGCACATTAAATGATGGTTTATCACAATTCAAGCCTCTCTCAAGTCCCATTGCATTGCTAGGCGCTTTCTGCTTAAACCAGATTGTAGGGCGCTCTCTCTCTCCTGAAGCTTAAAACTAGATAAACGCCGTTGTTGTTTTTTAATTCGGAAAAAGCCCTCGTTTGCTCGCCCGCTTTTCAAGAGGTATTCCATGATGTTGTGAGTCCCCCATGTGTTTTCCTTCAGCTTCTTCTCCCCGGCGCTCTCGACAAACACAGCTTTAAAATATACACAAACACACACAATGAAACAGCCACACAATTCCCACAGCTGTAGATGACCCATCCTTCGGCTGTTCAATAGACTTTTGTTTGCCCAGTACACAAAGAGTCTGCCAAGTTCCTCTCCTTGTCTTTGTCTCTTCTGGCTGACAAGAAAGGGCCAAGCTTTCTCAGTCTTTTCCCATCTTCAACATGGTTGCACCACACTTGTTCTCCAGAAGATCGTTTACCTGTTTGCAGGCATTTGTGTGGTAATAATCATCGTTTCTGGGGATTATTATTTTTTTAAACACTTGGCTAAAGTCTGTAGCTCTCCATGGGGGATCCTTGGGAGCTGCAATTGACTTCACAGCATCATTAAGCATAATGATGCAATGATGTTCATCATGTTGGTTCAGGGCTTGTTCCAGAGTTCTGTATCTCCCCTAACCTGCTTTTGGATCCCAGCTGTGATATGCGCACCAATGGCAGTCCACCACTGATCCGTTACTTTGCCACCTATTTGATTCCACTCTTTAAAATTAGAACACATACCTAACTCTTCCTATTCCACCTTTGAACTTCCAGGCCCTTCCCTGAGCGGTAGAATTCGCAAGGAGAAAGAGTAGCCTACCTAGATTTCATGCGCTCTGTTATTAAATTACAGTTTTGTTTATTTGGGCATGTTAATGAAATTTCCATGGGCTTCCATTCCTACAGATGGAGAGCAGCTTCGACATCATAAAAAGGGTATTTAATTTTCTCCCCTGCTTCAT
This sequence comes from Azemiops feae, assembly GCA_023970755.1. Classification (NCBI taxonomy): domain Eukaryota; kingdom Metazoa; phylum Chordata; class Lepidosauria; order Squamata; family Viperidae; genus Azemiops; species Azemiops feae. The sequence continues at coordinate 603,162 of JALGBA010000713.1, read as the reverse complement.
AAAATAACAACTTCTGGAGAACTTTGGAGGGTAATGCGCAAGATTTTCAGCAGCTCAATCGGAGCATCCATCCATCCATTATCTCCTTATGTCATACGCAGGAAGAAAGGACATCTTCAGGACCACAGAGAAGAGAAAGGAGCAGGTTATGGCTGGCTGGTATGTAAATTCTCTAGAACAGTGGGGTCTCAACCTTGGCATCAATCAGATTTGTGGACTTCAAATCCTAGAATTCCCCAGCCAACAGTTGAAACCCACATGCTGACTGGGGAATTCTGGGAGTTGAAGTCCACCCATCTCAAGGTTGCCAAGGTTGAGGAACACTGCTCTAGAAGCATCAGTTACCTAACCTTGGTTGAACTCTTTCTCCCAGAGGTCGTGATCTCAAATCCACTGTATATTCCGTGGTAAGAGTGTGGTGTTATCATTATTGATGCTCTACTGCCTAGTATAAACCGTTAGATATATCTTTCCCCCCCAACCCCTGTACACACCCTCCACAAGTTGTCTTCTGGAGATGGTGGTCATTGATCAACTTTGCTACAGGGACTCTGTTTTCCTTTAAAAAAAACTGCTTTCTTTCTTAGATTATATATAATTTCTTTCTCAAAGCATGAGCTCACTGGCGGGTGGGATCTACACTCCTGTTTGATATCCTAATGACTCATGGATCTTGTAGCTGCTGCACATTCATGGCTGAGTTTGAGGTCACAGTTGTTGAACTCAACAGATGTTTCCCTACAGATCCTTCTTTGATGGTAGTTGGTCCTTAAGAACCCTTTGAAGGATGCCCTTCAAACCGTCATAGTCACCGTTGTTTTGCTTGCAAAATCCAGATTTCATTGCAGACTCAGAAAAACTGAAATCAAGCAAAACTTGGGGAGCAAAGCCAGAGAAACTTTGCAATACAAGGGAGAGATTTAATTTGCTCTTGTTGAGGATTGAACTTTCTCAGGTCCATCAGAACCGTCAACAAGCTACAATCTTACAGGAATCATTTCCAGAATAATGTTAGGAAGCATTATATCAGTATAAGCTATCAAGTTAAGAAATTCAATTGACTTTTTTTATCTTCTAGGAAGTCAGCCTGACCTAAAACAGAACCCTATCCAACTTTCCCACAGATCCTTCACCAAGATTCCGACAAACACAATCTGCTCACATCAGCTCACATTTCTGGATTGGCTTTAAAGAGTAATGCATAGACTCATATCCTTCTTTCCCCCAATTCTGGGTCCAAACCTCTGCAAGACTCATGAACTCCCAAGAATGAAAACAATGAGAATAACCAAGAGGAAGCCTATTTGTGCCTCATCATGGAGTCTGGGCTTAAATAATAGGAACTACAAATACAAAACTGTCAGCCTTACCAAGTAGACCAGACAGGAAATAAAAGTAGATAAATTAATTCTACTCGATAGCAAAGCTGCTTTGACAGACTCTCGGAGGCTTAAAAGGACAATTCTCCCACCATCTCTTTTGTAGTCTGACAAACTAGGAAGGGTGTTTTCTAAGCTTCTTGCTCTGCCCATATCCAGGCGATGCTGTCTTTTATCTGAGAGGTCCCCAACCTTTGGGCCACCAGGGACCGGTTCCATGGAGAGAGGTTTTTCCACAGACAGGAGGGGGCCTGGTTTTGTGTGCTGCCTGCATCCTGCAAATGGGGCTTTGCTTGTTTGTGTGGCCCGGTTGCTAGCATGCCGCGGCCCGCTACCAGTCCACGGATCGGTGGTTGAGGACCCCTGTTTTATCTGACCATTCTCCTGGCAAATTATGGGTAAAATGAAGCAATGCTCAGCATCCTTTCCATTTCTGAAGGAAAGGACGAGATGTTAAAAAGGATACTATCAAGCATGGAAAAGTAATCCCAACTCAGGAATGGATGCGATAATTGTTGTTTTAAACTACAGTAGGAAACCACTGTGAACAGCAAGCAGAGTTGTTAAGGATGCATTTACAACTTCCGTCCTGGCCCATAGCCGAAAGGATGAAATTCTGGACAGTTGACAAATACAAACCAAACACAAGTGAAGATCTGACTTCTCGTTTGCTGAAGGATCACGGGGGAAATGTCTCCTTTTTTGCCTGGATTTTCCTGTTTATTAAAAAATTGTAACTAGGACCTAGGGTTCCAGGTCTACCTGAGGGTGGGGTGGGGGTAATTAAATGGTCCAGAGCTGTGAAATTGTTTGATCTTCTAACGATCTCCTTGGTGTCGCTTTTAGTGATAGAACCACTCCATCAACTCCTGCTGGGTTCATACAACCCCACACATCTGGGTTGAAGAACCACAATTCCTACGTTCAACTCAAATATCCTGCTCAGATCAAGCATACAACATCTTAAAAGGATGGACCGGGTTCACACAGGATGTGAAGACACTGGTCAATTCCCACAAAGTGATGGTCTCAAAGACACGACGATGTTTTTTAGCTGGGTTTAACGTGATGCCAATCTAATCCGAGTGCCCCGATGAGTTTCAGCAAAGAAGACATGAAGCCTTCTGAAACCATTGGCTGGGTGATCAGGAATGTCACGGAAGGAGGGGAACAGAGGCTAGTCAATAGCAAGACGCCGGAAAGAGAAGATGGAAGTAGAGCAGCTTCTGCAAAATGGTAGTCTTCCCAAACTTTGTATACGCCATTGAATCTCAGCTACAAAGAGCATTATGAGTATCTATTGTTGGCGGTGGCCATCAAGCTCTTTCTAACAACAGCCAATTGATTTCCACCCACACAATGAGGCTTTCAAGGGAGAGAAAAAAAAACACGAGCCAAGACAGAGGAGGCAATGATATTATTTAATGCTGCAGACGAAGGATAAGCAGATACTGACAGTATCAACATGTTGGAAGTTTGGTATGATGCAAAGGTTAGGGGCATAACACTGGACCCTGGGAAACTCCCCCCCCCTATGAGCACCGAGTCTACTAGATGACTTGAGTTTGGCCATCACGTCTCAACCAAACCTTCATCAAAGGACTCTTGTTGGATAAATTAGAGAGACAATCTCCTGCCCCCTCGGTGCTATCTTGAGCGTCTGGAGGACAGGTGGAAGGGAAACAGAAGATCTTACTGTAAGAATGTAGCCACTAACAGAAGTGGAAGACACCAAGAATGATCCACCACCAGTTGAAAGTACAAAGCTGGCCCTTCGGAGGAGAAATGTGGATAGATCAACAGCTTAAAAGATTTTGGAGGAAGATCTGAACATGGTGTTGAGGCTCCCCACCCCGCCCCACCCCTCAACAGCAGCCTGGATCCACAGCAAAATAAATAAGCAAATAAGATGATTGCTGGACAAATGCTTGTTAAGTCAAGAACTACCTGTACTGTGCTTTGTTCAATGGCGTTTCTGGCCTAGACTGTTGCAGGAACCCGGCCAATAAATTACAAGCACGTGTCTATCAATAGGCATCCAACTTTCTGAGACATCCAACGTTCAAACTCTGCCAGACGGTATAATGTATCCATTGCCCAGGACAGTCATAGCCATCTATTTAGCTCCATTTCAAAAAAAGCCATGAAGAGCTTAGTCCATACGGATGAGGTCATCACTCACTGCCTCTCGAGGGTGAGAGAGACGAAGAATTTGACGTGGCTGATGAAATGCTGCAGTCAGAAAAAAACAACACTCAACCGTAGCCAACATCAACTCCAACCTTGCACAGAGATCCTTTTTAATGACGATGAGTGATGTGTTGGGCCAGAAGGTATCGACTCTGTTGTTGTTGGGTCTCCTGAGTGTGTCTGGTCAACCACCCAGACGGCAAAGATGGGTTAGGATCGGGTGTCAGCCAAACTTCTGCCAGGGTTAGTCTTCACAGAAGAAGGTTTGAAGCAGAGTGACCTTCTCCCCCTAGCCACATCGTCTCCAGATCGCATTAAAGTCTGCGGGAGGTTTTCCCAACTCGGTTAGGTTTATATTCCATGAATCACGGATGCTCTAAATCTCCATTGTGTCACCTGTCAGTGTGCACTGGTGTTCCCTCTCCTAAGCTTTCAATGAACAAATTGATAATGTTGTGGAGCCTTTGGTCCTCTCTGAGCTTGGTTGTTTCCTTGCAGACATTTCATTCCCCAACTAGGTAGCATCATCAGCGCTAGAAGGGTGGGGGGTTTGCTCTCTGCCTATATAATATAGATTGCCCTACAGGCAAGTCTTGTGGAATGAGTCCAATTATCTAGCTGGGTCATGAAACATCTGCAGGCAAACAACCAAGCTCAGAGAACACCACAACCTTGAGCTACATATATACCCTTCTACTGACAGTTTTGTTCTTGCTGAAGTCCATACCAATTGCTTCCAAACAACGTATTGCAGAAAACCATGTGGAAAACCAGAGATCTTGATTTGATGGAGCTTTGCTTCAAGGACTGAAAATGAACTCAGAATGACAGAGTTGGAAGGGATCTTGGAGGTCTTCCAGGCCAACCTTCTGCTCAAGCAGAAGACCCTATACCATCCCAGTAAAATGGCTGTCCAGTCAATTCTTGAAAACCTCCAGTGATGGAGCACCCACAACTTCTGAAGGCCACTCATTCCACTGATTGCTCTAATGGGTGTGTACTGGAAGGGCAAGTGATGCCCCCTGCATGACATCATCTTACAAATGTGCTTGCATCAGACACTGGGAGGCACGATGCCCTCAACAAACACATCCTCATTGCCAGTCCTCATGGCCATAGACCTATGGCACACCCAAGCTTCCCTCTGATGCACTATCCAAAGGATGGCAATATCGGAGCATAATCCAATAAGCACAACATCGTTCCAACTTTAGCCAACATCATTGGCCAATTATATGAAAGCATAAGATGCTCCCGGCTCATGTCTAGTCTCTAGTGGATATTCAGATTATGGCCGGTTCTTCCATGCAACATGAGGTCTTTACTACATGAGGACAATAGGCTTGGAGGCCACACTGTACATCGATAAGAGCACTCTCCACCAACATCTTCCTGAGGTCCATAATTGTTGACTCAACCTATCCAACAGCAGGGTTTGTCCAGTCCTTCTCAGGCCAGAAATACTACCTGTTGAAGTCCTAACCTAAACCTATCACTCTCCCTGGAGATAAACCGTCCTCTGTTGATACTCATCTGGGCTGAATATCTCAAAGTCTTCCTTTGGAAGAAGAAGAAGAGCAGGGAAAAAAATGGAATTAATGATTGGCCAATCCTGACTCCACACCTCATTGCAAAGCCCGTGGCTAAGAAGGACGCATGTTTTAGCAGCAATTTGAAGAGAAGGTCAGTATATTGTGCTCGTCAAGAATTCACCCTGGAGAATGAGCCTCCAGCAAGACTTGTACTGACCCAGCGCTCTGTCCATCCTGCAAAAGTTAGAGGAGGAATTAAAACCCAAATTGTTTGGAAGGCGACCTGGCGACGAAGGCCAGGAAGGCCCCCACTGACCAGCACAGAGTCCACCTTGAAAAGACCGCCTAAAGCATTACCTACGCCACGACTGTGAGCTGCATGGAAAAAGCAAGCAAACAAACAAACGAAAACAAAATCAATCGAACACAACAGGCTACCATTCTGAAGGGAGCGCAAACACGCTCCCCTTGTACAAAGTCTCCTTTGAGTTAGTCGAGGGTCTGGTCATGCATTTTTCTTGGCAGAAAAAGCCATTTACCACTGATTTCCTTAGAGGTGAAACCTGGGACTTACAGGGGTCCCCTGTCCCGAGATTTAGCCAGCTCTGACCTTGATTCAAGGTCTGATTCAAGGTCTTGAAGATGAAGTGTGGAACTGTCTTTATAGGACAGAGGCCCTGCTGGGCCTGTGAGTGACCTGCCAAGGCCACCAGCCTGCCAAGGGGACAGGCCCCAAACCAACAAATGCAAGCAGATTTTCCTTGCCATGAATGAAACGGCCTGCCTAGATCCATAACAATTGTTCCCTTCAGCCGGGACAGGAAAAATGACATATTTTTTTTTTGCAGGAGTTTGGAGGCCACAAAAGTGAGATTTTTCAGGGTTGAGTTCCCCCCCTCTCTCCCCCCCCCTGCAGAGTTGCACGCTGCTGCCCTCACTCTTGCGATAAAAGAAAGGAAAAGAAGCTGGTCAGGGAAAGCATTTGCCTGATTTGCCGTACCACCTTGTGCAATTCCACGGAAACGAAAAGGAAAAAGAAAAGAAACAGGCACGCAACACAATCTCCTGACGGATTCAGCCTTTAGGCAGGCCGAATGGAAGTCACTCCCCCCCCCCCCAAAAAAAGCAGAGCCTCCTGAAATCAAGAGTTTGAACTTTCAAAGGCTCCTTGTAATTCTTCTTTTTTAAAATAATAATAATAATAACAACAACAACAAGAAGAAGAAGAAGCATAACAACTGTGCCGTCTTTGTTTCGATGAGATGGCTCTGCTTTTAGCAGCGCAAGCAACAACTTGCTAGATTCTTGGCGCAGGATAGGAGATGGGTAGAAACTTCCCTTCGTTTTTTTTTTTTTAAGAAAAAAAAGAGAGAAGGGGGGGAGAAAAGAAACGGAAAGAAACCTCAGTTATTTCTTTCCTGCTTTCACCCAAAAAAAAAAAGATAATAAACAAAGCCGTCTTCCCCAATGCTGCAGATCCTCACTTTGAGTCAATTCTGGCAAAGCCTGCAGAGATCAAATTTAATAACAGGATGGTTCTGTTGCACGACCGGTAATGTTAGCAAATTGCCCATTTGCCCTTTGAAGCATTCGTCAGTCTAATGATTCAGAACATAACCTTGGGCTATTAAAAAGCAATAGCAAGATGGGCAGGCTGATTGCTTGAGAGCTGGCTGGATCCAAGTGGAAAGGAAGAAGTTTATTTTCCCTTGTGCTTTGCAACAAAACAAACAAAAAACCATGTCTTGTTTTGACGGGACTTTGTTCATAAACAGAGTTTAGAAATAGCCACATGCACACAAAAAAGCTTTTTAAAACAGCAAGAGAGTGGCGATCGGATGGAGAGGTTTGTGGCTGGAGATGTAATTCTGAGGAGGGATTCCTGACGCCCACCAAATGGGAAAAGTCATCTTCTGCGTTTTAAAGGGCTTGTCCCCGTAGCAGAGTTGGCGAGGGAAGGTACCCACTGAAAACATGGGGACCGGGTGAATGGCACCGCCTGTTTTCTGAGCAAGATCTGAAAATCCCCATAACCATTTTGGAAAGAAGGAGGTCTATGTTCCCAAATAAAGGCCCCCTCCGGTATTAAAATAGGCACACACCCCATCAAATAAAGTCACCTCTTCTGGGGAGACGGTGCTAAATGACTTCTTCTCCCGAAAACTGCAGGGCTAAAATGAATTTAACACTCATCTACTTTGCAGAGATGTAGATAAGATTCCTCATAGCAATTTCAACAGAGCAAGTCAATGTCAACAGGGCAGATCAATGTCAACAGGGCAAGTCAATGTCAACAGGGCAAGTCAATGTCAACAGGGCAAGTCAATGTCAACAGGGCAAGTCAATGTCAACAGGGCAAGTCAATGTCAACAGGGCAAGTCAATTTCAATAGGACAAGTCAATTTCAACAGGGCAAGTCAATGTCAACAGGACAAGTCAATGTCAACAGGGCAAGTCAATGTCAACAGGGCAAGTCAATTTCAATAGGACAAGTCAATGTCAACAGGGCAGATCAATTTCAACAGGGCAAGTCAATTTCAATAGGACAAGTCAATGTCAACAGGGCAAGTCAATTTCAACAGGGCAAGTCAATTTCCACAAAGGAAGTCAATTTCAACACAGCAAGTCAATTTCAATACAGCAAGTCGATGCAATAGGGCAGGTCAATTTCAACAAAGCAAGTCAATTTCAACAGGGAAAGTCGATTTCACTGGAGCAAGTCGATTTCAATAGGGCACGTCAATTTCAGTGCAATGTTTGTTGGATCAAGGCACTTCACACCTCCGCTTGGCATTCATCAAACAACCAAACAGTGCAATTCTAGAAACAGGACCCACTGAACTGGAAAGCAGAATAATAACAGAATAACAGAGTTGGAAGGGACCTTGAAGGTCTTCTAGTCCAACCCCCTGCTCAAGCAGGAGACCCTATACCATTTCAGACAAATGGTTGTCCAATCTCTTCTTGAAAACCTCCAGTGTGGGAGCACCCACAACTTCTGGAGGCAAACTTTAGAACCCGTGGGCTAATAATCCCTCCAGAAAAACAAGAAAGGTCCAGGTGTGTCCCAATGCAAAGTGAAAAAGCCTTTGACTTTTCTTTTTAATCCATAACACTTGCCAGGAAATCTCAAGCCTTCATTTCAATTTTCTCTGAAAACTCTGCCTCAATCCGTATCTGTAAAATGGGAGCAGACACAGCCTCCCCCGCTGGACTATTATACTCCTGAACTCAATGAAGGAAATCAGATGTATATCCCATATTTTAAAGCCGTAAGGAAGAGAACGATGGAATAGATGAACACCTAAGTGGCCTACAATAAACACCTCGTGAAAAGGCCCAGCATGTGCCTAGAGAACGGGGCAACACAATTCACACAATAAAGCTTGTTCCACGTGGGGTCACTACAAACCAGAACCATTTGGAGCCATTATTTTGGATGTCAAAGGCAATCACGGCTATTCATAACCCAGCTGTCCACAGAACGGTGGAGCTTCCACAGCCAGGGGCAGTGTATCCCTGAATTCTCAACTGCTAGCAAAGGGGACAGGTGGCAGGCAATGGAAGAGAGAGGAAAGCTCGTATTTTTCACCAATTAAAAACCTGCCAAAAAAAGCCCGGGGCAAAAGTGCAAGAAGTCACTTCACTTCAGATCCGTTGGGCAACTGTGTGGTTTTTTTTAACAAGCACCTTTTCAAGAAGAATCAAAGGAAATCAGACACAACTGGGCAGCCCTGTGCAGGGGGGGGAGCCCCTTCTTGTGGCTTGGGAAATGGGGAGGGGGCCCAAACTCAGCCTCCCCTCCTCCTCCTAAAGCTCTTTCTCCCCCTTCCCCAAAGGAGGAATGGATGAAGCCCCCCCCCCCTCAATCCATTGTGGACTCTCTCCCTGCCCCTCCCCAACGGCAGGCCTGGATTTTTGCATTTCTAAAACTGGCTCTTTGCAGGCCATTTGCCAAGATGGGCCCACCCCCCACCCACCCCCCTTGGTAACCACCCCCACCCCCTCCCAGACATTCGTGTTGTGGTTGGGATATAGGAAGAAATGCAAGGGAATAATTTACCTACGGAATCAATTTCCAGGAGACGCTGCAAATCCCGTATGCTGTGAATCTCGCTGTGCGCCAGCCTTTCGATCAGCTCTTGAGGAATCTCTGCTTCCTTTGAAAAGAGAGGGGAGAGAGAGGGCAGTGCCCCCCAGTCAGTCAGTTTCCCTCCAGATCGCCTCCAGAACAGATCCTGATCCCTAGTCAGTCAGATCATCAGATCTCTACCGAGTCTTTCTGCAAATCACCTCCGGAGCAGACCCCTAGTCAATCGGATCACCAGATCTCTACTGATCTCTTTCTGCAAATCACCTTTAGAGCAGATCCCTAGTCAATCAGATCACTAGATCTCTACTGAGTATTTCTGCAAATCACCTTTAGAGCAGATCCCTAGTCAATCAGATCACTAGATCTCTACTAAGTCTTCTTGCAAATCACCTCCAGAGCAGATCCCTAGTCAATTAGGTCTCTAGATCTCTACTGAGTCATTCTCCAGATCGCTGCCTCCGGACCAGATCTTGATCCCTAGTCAGTCAGATCACCAGATCTCTACAGAGTCTTTCCAAATCATCTCTGGAACAGATCCCTAGTCAATCAGATCACTAGATCTCTACCGAGTCTTTCTCCCCAAATCGCTTCTGGAGCAGATCCCTAGTCAATCAGATCACCAGATCTCTACCGAGTCTTTCTCCCCGAATTGTTTCTGGAGCAGATCCCTAGTCAGTCAGATCAACAGATCTCTACCGTCTTTCTCCCCAAATCACTTCTGGAGCAGATCCCTAGCCAATAAGATCACCAGATCTCTACTGAGTCTTTCTCCAAATCACCTCTGGAGCAGATCTTGAACTCTACGGTAGCCAGTCAGATTTCTAGATCTCTAGTCAGCCTTTTCTCCAAATCATCTCTGGAGTAGATCTGGACCAGATCTTGATCCACTCTGAAGTGGGGTCTTGGATCTGCTCCCAGCTTCCACTTCCAGGTGCTCAGGAACAGTGGAGAAAGGAAGGACTGTGTTTTATTGTTTAAAAAAAATTCTCCTTTTCAAGGGTTTGTGCCCAATAACCCTGCAACCCACAATTAACATTTTTAGTTCCTCCTCCCCACACTATGACATGGGAAGCATGGAAAATTCTGCCCTTTTCATTTTTATTTATTTCTCCCTTTATTGGGGTGGGGTCTTGGAAGGAGGGATTAACATTCCTTCAGTGGCTCAGAACTTTGGGGAAAGCTTGAGATGGTTTTAAAAAAAAAAAAATGGAGCAGGCAGTGCTTTAAGACCATCCCATAATATTGCGGGGGGGGGGCTGTTTTGGCACACTGTCCCTTTACAATTACAAGACCATCCCATTTACTAAGAAAGGGCTGAGGTTTAAGTATCTGGAATCAGCCTTCCTAGAGCTATGTGAGAGAGAGAGAGGGGGGGAAAGAGAGGGAAAGAGAGAGAGAGGAAAAAAGAGAGAAGGAGAGAGGGGGGGAAGAGAGAGAGAAGGAGAGAGAGATCAAGTTGAAATGTGCCACAGCACAATAGTTGTTCCACAGGTTGTTTGGTCCTCTCACCCTCCAAAAAAAAAAAAAAAAAAAAGTGGCAGCAACCTCTTTTCCAGCTTATCTTTAAAAAAAATAATTCCCTGGACTTTATGGAGCTTGTTCTACATGAATGGGATAAAACAACCGACAACTTTTTTCCCCCTTTGTTTCATTGTGTGGTTTTTTTTAATTGCCTAGCATAAGGAGAGCTTTGACCCAAGGCAACTCTTTTTTTTTTTTTTCCCCAATAGCAGGAAACTTGCAAGAAAATAAAAAGTTTCGGCCTCCCTTGGCGTTTGACTTCACCCTTTCTCCCAAATTTCCCTGAGTGAGGAGGTGGGTGGGTCTGGTTCTAGATAAGGACCCAAATCCTACAGGTTGAAAAATCAGCAAAATAAAATAAAATAAAATAAAATAAAATAAAATAAAAGCACCTTGTTTTTCTTTTTCCCAGCACCCTTGAAAAGATACTTTCTTTTTGGCTACTGAATTCCCACGCTCTCCGCAATGGCTACTAGAAACAATTCCCCAATTTGGGGGGGGGGGGAGGAAGGCAAAGAGGAAGTGGAGGGGAAAAAAAAAACCCCACTGTGGGCTCTGTTCCTATTTTCCCAGGCTCCAAAAAAGCAGAGCTTTTACACAAGCAACGCCAAGGGCTACGTTCACAAGTTCCCAGCCAACCACAGCTTCCTAAAACTAACCCAGTTTCTACCTTCAAACACGCCGAGCCACAAGCTAACCAGACAGGCGAGTCTAACCCCTGCACTGCCCCCCAATCCTTCTCCCAGCTTCTGAAGAACTCCCAGCTTCTGGAAAAACTAATTGCGGTTGTCCTTCGCCCCACTCCTGCAGGAGAACCCGTCATCCCTACGGTTGGAAAGCCCACCTGGGTTAAGCCAGTTGTCTGAACGCAAGTCCCTGGGGTGGGGGGGGAGAAACGAGCCCATTTCAAAAGGCAAAGTCTTTAACTTCTAAGACAAACGCGCCAAGTCAATCTGGGAAACACAGTTGGTTTTTTTTTTCTCTCTCTCTCTCTCTCCCTTTCTCCCAGTCCCCGTCGATAACCTTATAAAGTGAATTTTTCAGAGCGGAGGGGGGTTAACACGCGGTTGCATCTCGGAAGGGCAACGTTAATGGAATTGCTTCCCTTCTCCTGTTTTAGCCATTTCGGGGTAGTTTCCCCAGGACCAGGAAGCTGGTTAGTCAAGCCCACACTTGTTTCTAGGCTCTGGGCTTCCTTCCCTTACCCTTCTCCAGCCAGGCCGGCGGTCAGCCGCCGAAGCCAGCGTTGCGTTGGCAAAAAAAAATTTTTTTTTTTTTTTAAATTAAATAAATTTTAAAAAAAACCCACGCCAGAGGCTGGCTCGCCTCGCGCGCTTTGAGCGCCCTTCCTGGCAAGTCTGCACGCGCGCCAGAGCCGACGCCAGGCAGGGTGGGATCCAGGCGATCTAGCAGCTCCTCCGTCTTGTTGGGGACGAGGAAGAGGAAAAGGAAGAGGAAGAGGAAGAGAGACCCGCGCTGTTTGGAGGGATGGCAGTGGAGAGCCGCGCGCGGAACGGCCGGCCGCCTTCCCACGCCGCCACTTCGCTCTTGGGAGTCATTTGGGGAAGGGAAGCCCCTTCCTCTCCACCTGGAGGGTCCAAGGGGAAAAACCCAAAGCCACGCACGGGGGTTTCAGGTGGAAGGGAGAGGCAGGACGAGGGAAGGAGGGAAGGAGAGGGGGAAAGAGAAGAAGGAAGAATACCACCGGTGCAAAAAAAGAAAGAAAGAAAAAAGGTTTTGGAATCAGTTGGAGATTTTAAAAGGGGAGGGGGGGTCTTCTGCCTTTCCTTCCTCCCCTCTCCCTCTCTCTCCCTCCCTCCTTCCTTCCTTCCTTCCTTCCTTCCTTCCTTCCTTCCTTCCTTCCTTCCTTCCTTCCTTCCCCAGGTGTGCACCTACCTCTGCAAACACGAGGGCCAGGTAGCAAAAGCCTATAACCCAGAATGCTGCGCCGATCCTCATTGCGTGCTCATCACTGTGGTCGGCCCCACGACTCAACGGCGCAGCGCAGGAGGCGCACCACCCCGCCTCCTTGGGTTGGGAAAATAACAACCATCCCTCAAGGAGGGGGGGGACGAGGGAGCCACCACCGGCGCTGGGGGGTGGGGTGGGGTGGGGGCAGTGGTCCTCCGGGCTCGGGCTCCGGGCAGGGGGCGCGCGGGCGGAGGTCTCCTCCTTAATTCCCGGTCGCCTCGAAAGCTCTCTCGGCGGTTGGCTCCGGGGGTCTCCTGGCAGAGGCGAAGGGGGGGGGGTCTGCTGCTGCTGCTGCTTCCTTGGGTCTCTCCCGGCTTCCGAGGGGAGGAAAGGGGTAGCGGGGCGGCGAAGGGAGGGAAGCCGCTTCGGGCTCCTTCCTTCCTCCCTTGCCAAGGTGCGACCACCGCCTCCGCCGCCTCTTCTGCTGCTGCCGCTCCTGCTGCTCCTGCGGCCGCTTCGGGCTTCTGGATAAAGCAGAGAAGCGCGGTCCAGCTTCCTTCTACATCTTGGCCCGGATCGCCACGAAGTGAAAGGCGAGCAGCGAGGCGGGAGCCGGCCCGGAGTCCATCACCTGTCTGGGAGCCGCTCGCCCCTTGGCAGACAGGCGGAGAGTTCCCAGCCCCTCCCTCTCCCCGCTTCCCCCAGCCCCTCCCTCTCCCCACCCCTTCCAAATACCCACCCACCCACCCACCCCGGAGCAGCAGGCGGCAAAGCGCAGCGGCAGCCAAGGGGAAGAGAAGCCGGGGGGAGAGAAAAACCTACTTGGTTTCTTCACCCCGCCCCTCCAAAACACACACACACACACACGCACACACACCAAAAAAAGGGGGGGAGGGAAGGAAGGAAGGAAGAGGGGAGGAAAGCAAGCAGGCGAGAAAGCAAAATAAAACCCAAGTGGGCGCCCTGCAGCTTTCCCTTTTCCCCCCCGGGCTAGGCGAGGGAATCTTTCCGGGAAGGACCGTCAGGTGATCCGAGAGCCTTCTTTCCTCCTCCTCCTCCTCCTCCTCCTCCTCCTCCCCAGCGCGGCCGCCTCGCTTCCCCGGGAGGTGTGGGAAGGTGCGGGGGAACCAGGCGGCCGCTTGGCATCCGCGTTTGTTTTGTACATATATAGATCTAAATATATCTATATATTATTATTATTATTTTTTTGCAGAACCGAGAGGCTGAGATCAAAGGGCGGCCGGGTCGAAGGCGGAGGCTTCGGAAGCGAAAGCGGCTCGGATTCACTTTCACTCCCTTTCCCTTTCTCCCTCCTCCTCCTCCCCCCCCCCCGCTCCTCCCCATGCCTTAGCCAAAGAACGGCTGCTGCAAAGGCTTGGCTGGTTTTGGTGGTTTGGGGGCGGGGGCGTTTTTTTTTGGGGGGGGGAATCGCGCAAAACAGGGGTGGGTCCGCTGGGGAATTTGGGGCGCGGGGGCAGGCGGAGGGCATCGAGGGGGGGGAGGGGAGATTTCCGGGCGGGGGGGGTGGAGAGAGATCGCCTCCGGCTTGGAAGAGAGGGTGCGCTGGAGAAATCCCTGGGGGAGAGGGCGCGCCGCCATGGGGGGGTGGGGGCGCCCTCCTTCTGTCCCAGGCGAGGCGCCTCCTTCCTTCTTTCCTACCTTCCTCCCCCCCCCTCCCCCCGCCACCCCGGGCACGCTCCACCCTGCTCGACTCCCAGCAGGCAGCCCCAGCGCGAGCGAGGCGTGTGGGGTTTGCTGCAAACACAGTCCAGCGCGGCCAGGCGTCGCGGGTTGGGAAAAAGAAAGAAGACCGGAGGAAAGCAAGCCAGCGGGGGAGGTGGGGGGGGGAGGAGGTGTGGAAGCAACACACGCGCACAAACACACACACACACACACACACACACACGCCCCCGGGCGCTGCACCAAGGTGGCACGCAAAGGCGCGCAGGCACACGCGCCCCAAAAGGAGAGCGAGGGGAAGGCAGGGGGGAGAGGGGAAAGCGCGCGCGTTGCAAACTGTCACAACTACTTCGGGGTGCCCTGGGTCGAGATGCGGGGAGACCGCGGCCTTGCTTGGCTTTCCCCCACCCACCCCCATTTCTCTCCTCCTCCTCCTCCTCCTCCTCCACCCACCCCCGGTCCCGCGTTCCTCCGCAGCCCCGGCGGCGAAAGACAGCGCCCGCCTCTTCGGGAGGGAGTGGGTTGGGGGCTGGGCAGGTCCCCCCACCCGCCGTGGCCACCTTAAGGAGCCCACCTGCTGCTTATCCGGGCGGAAGAGAAACGCCACGGCTACTAGGCGGCGGCGGCAGCACTTGGCGGCCAGATTCGGGCGGGGGGAGTGGAGGAGGACTCTCTTCCTCCCCCCCCCCGGGTGGGTGGGTGGAAGGAAGGTATATGCTTTCCCACGCGCGCTCTCCAGCCACACGTGGGTTGCGCCGGGCTGCGGAGGACAACCGCGCAGGAGGGGGGGGTGGTATTCTGCAGAGCAAAGCAGCCAGCTTTAAGCAAGCCGGGATTGAGCCCCCTCACCCCCCCCCCGTTGCTTTCATTTTTTTTAAATGCCCTCTAGCCTTCCCTTAGGTTGAGACAGGTGGACGCGCAAGGCGCGGGACGAGAGAAATGGGTGGCAGGAGAAATGCAGGGGGGGGCTCTGCAGCTTCTTTCTGGAGCGCCCCTCCTGCAGCCCCGTCTTGGGGGGGGTCAACAGTCACCAACTGTTTGGTTTTATTCGCTCCTAAATAAGGGGAAAGAAACGCGCGGGACGATGAAAAGAGTTCGCCCGGCTTTGATCTGGAGGCGAAACGCCCCGTTGCAAGCTTGGCAAGTCGCAATGGTTGGCTTCTGGATTTGACTTTAAAAACAGGTTGCCTCAAGTGGCTTTTCTTTCAACCTTCCTTCTCCACCCCCCCTCTTTCCCCCCCTTCTCCGTGGTTTGGGAGGGGGGGTCTTTAAGCTGTCAAATTAAAGCTGCTGCCTTACCCCTAGTTTGCAAATGGATCTGTTACCCCCTAAAACCAGGGAGTCCCAATCTTGACACCTTTAAGACACCTGGACTTCATCTCCCAGAATTTCCCAGCCAGCCATACCGGTTGAGGAATTCTGGGAGTTGAAGTCCATTCGTCTTAAAGTTCTCAAACTTGGACAACGTCCCCCCTGGCCTAAGAGATCCCGGGGTCACCCAGCCCATTTCTTTCCGCCTCCCTTGGGAATTTCCTTTCTCAGAAGGTTGCAAAAGGGGAAATCACGTGATCCCTGGACACGGCAGCCGTCATAAATAGGAGTCAGTGGCCAAGCATTTGAATTTTGATCCGGGGACCATGAACGGGTGCTGCCACAGTCGTAAATGTGAAAAAACAGTCTGACTGTTGTAAGTTGAGGACTATTTGTCCAAGCCAGGGGTCTTCAAACTTGGCCCTTTTATGACTTGTGGACTTCTACTCCCAGAATTCCTCAGCCAGGGGTCTTCAAACTTGGCCCTTTTATGACTTGTGGACCAACTCCCAGAATTCCTCAGCCAGGGGTCTTCAAACTTGGCCCTTTTATGACTTGTGGACTTCAACTCCCAGAATTCCTCAGCCAGGGGTCTTCAAACTTGGCCCTTTTATGACTTGTGGACTTCAACGCCCAGAATTCCTCAGCCAGCCATACCGGTTGAGGAATTCTGGGAGTTGAAGTCCACAAGTCATAAAAGGGCCACGTTTGAAGACCCCTGGTCCAATCCATGCGATGGATCCATCCATAGCAGAGGACAGGAAAAACGTTGCTCTCCCATTTCAGGCCTCTTGGCCCCGGGAAGAGTTTTGATCTGCCGTCAACTGGAGCTACTTGGGTTTTGGTGTGTCTTGGTGGTGATGGGGGTCTGGGCCAACGCAAGTTCAAAGTCAATTGCCTTATTCTTCAGTTACATATTAATCCTACCTCTTATTGATTCAGGGCCTGCGTTGCCGTCTCAGAAGCCAAAAACTGACCCAGGGGGTATCGCTGGCTTTGTTAAAAATTAATTTTTGGATACTTTCTCCAATATTCACGGCGTCTCGGTTTCAGGATCCAGTTGGGTTTTTTTTTTTTTTTTTGCCTTGCACAGGTTGATTTGATTTGCTCGTTACTCATGAAAAATGGATTTTTACCTTTTGGCATTTTCACAAGCTTAAACCCCCACCCCCACCCCGCCGAGGACGGTGTTTTGTCTTCCAAGGCCCGGGTCCAATTGATCGAATAAGTTTTAATTTAACCTGTCTTCGGTTTGCACCTGTGGGTGACGGAGTTCTGAAACATTCTGGCGCATAAAGGTAGTCTTTGACTTACAACCGCTCGTTTAGTGACCGTTCAAAATTACAACGGCACTGAAAAAGTGACTTATTTCACACTTTTTTTTTTTTTGCACACTGACGACCATTCCAGCATCCCCAGGGTCACCGGATGAAAATTCAGATCAACTGGCAACTGACTCATTCTTATGACGGTCGCAGCGTCCCGGGGTCATGTGATTCCCCCTTTTGCGATTGACTTAGTGACTACGTGATTGACTTAACAACGGTAGCGAAAAAGGTTGTAAAACGGGGCAAAACTCACTTAAAAAGCAAAACTCACTTCTGTGCTTAAGCCACAGAAATTTTGTGACGTAAGTCCAGATGGATTTTTGGATGACTGGCCCGAAGTCACCCAACTGGCTTTGAAGCTTAATGTGGGACTAGAACTCACCGTCTCCTGGTGATTGGTCCAAAGTCACCCATCCGGTTTTCATGATTAAGACAGGACTAGAACTCACCCTTTCCTGCTTTGTAGTCTGGTTCTTTAACCACTAGTCCAGACCGGTTCCTTTGCATATTTTGCCCTCCCTCCTCTGTTCTTCATCTATAAAATGGGTATCATTCTGTGGAGCTGCTTTTAAGGGCAATAGGGGAGACCAGTTGTGCACACTCAGAAATGCTTTGGAGAGCAAGTGAGGCCGGACAGCTATAACTCCACACCTCTTAATTTAGAATTGTACCATCACAGCGATGTACCCATTCCGTCCTTCCGTCATGGGAGGCTCTCAGTGATGGTGGGTTCTGAGTTGTGTGTGTGTGTGTGTGTGTGTGTGTGTGTGTGTGTGTGAACCTAGGTTTGAAACACAGCTTTTTTTTCTTCTGCAAGCAGAAAGCCTGCAAATAAAAGCAGCTGGGCCTTCCATGGTTAGTTCCACAATCCCTTAAGTGGATTAAATGCAGCAACGCAAGCGAACACCCTAATTTCGGAGGGAGATAATTGGGCTGTAAAATGTACAACTTCCTTAAAGTTGTTATTAAAGGGGATATTGTATTATTAAGTAGATGATTTAATATGGTGGGGAATAGATAACTCTTAGGAAATAGAACAAGATTGCATTCAAATAGATAAAATGCGTATTTTGGATATTATAGTATATTTTGTTATGAATTGAGACAAGGAAAATCTTGGTTACCTAAAGCCTGAAAGTTATAAATATCAAAGGTTAAATTGGAATATTGATGAGAAACTAAAAACTGGGTAAAAATTAATAACAGGATGTGGATTGTCTAGGAAGATTGAATGTAATTAAGATACGTAGAAGCTAAAAATGTATTGATAAATGTAATAATGATGTTTTTACTGAGTTTGATATAATAAGCTTGAATACGAGACAGTAAATGTTAAGGGAAAAAGAGAAGAAATATCTGATGTTGTAACCTGAGATTTGTAGTAAAGATTTTGTTATTGAACGATTGATTAACCCAGTCACCCCGTTGCTTTTTAAATACTCGAATGGAAAATTGGAAAATTAATAAAATATTATTTTTAAAGAAATGTACAACTTTCTACCTGCCTTTGAAAGAAGCACCAGGCTTTTCCAGAAAGTGGATATCTGATTCTACGGCTTTAACACTTGGGGGGCATGTAATTGCTTGTTCCAACTTTAAAAAAAAAAAAAAAACTTTTTGAAAAAGCATTTCTTTCAATGGAGCCCCCAACCTTTTCTCTTTCTCTCTCTTTTTTTTTTTCCCTCCAGAAATCTTCTCTGAAGCCGTAAGGCCTTTGGAGTAAAAGTAAGAATTAGAACTTCGCTCTTGGAAAGCACGGGTGAGGCCTGAACATTAGCCGGAGGTTTATGTTATGGGTGCAGAAAATCTTTTTAAGACAGTGGGACCCCCAAGATATTTTTTTTTATCAAAAAACAAGAAAGTCCAGCTGCCTTGTGGGGGGAAAAAACATCTTTGGGACAACTGTGATCTGGATGGCTGAGAATCTCAATGGGATGTCTTAATAATAATAATAATAATAATAATAATAATAATAATAATAATAATAATAATAATAATAATAATAATAATAATAATAATAATAATAATAATAATAATAATAATAAAATAAAGTTGGAAGGGTCCTTGGAGGTCATCTAATCCACCCCCTGCTCAGGCAGGTAACCCTAGACCATTTCAGACAAATGGCTGTCCAGTCTCTTCTTAAAAACTTCCAGTGTTGGAGCATTCACCGCTTCTGGAGGCAGGTTGTTCCACTGGTTCATTGTTCTCACTGTCAGGAAGTTTCTCCTTAGTTCTAGGTTGCTTCTCTCCTTGATGTTTGAAGCTTCCGGCTTTAGAGTCTTATGCAGCCTTCTAAATCAACCCATTAGCCCTCACAACCAAGAAGCAACAGGAGTTGGGAAGATGAGCAATTTGCAAGGGGTCCTCGATTTACAATCACTCACTTAGCGACTGTTCAAAATTACAACAGAACTGGGGGGGGAAATAGCTTGCCACAGATCCTTGCCATTATAACTGGCGCAGCATCCCCACAATCTTTGATTTACAGCCATTCTTTTAGCAACCGTTCACAGTTAGGACAGCACTGGAAAAAAAGGGGGGCTTATGGCCAGTCCTCACACTTACGACCATAGCAGCCTCCACATAGTCAGGTGATCAAAATCCAGGCCCTTGACATGCATTTATGACGGTCGCAGCATCCCAGGGTCCTGGGATCACCATTGTAACCTTGCCAGCTGGCGTCTGGCTCTCATTTTTACAACTTTTAGTCCAATTATATTTAAAAGAGGGAAAACTACACACACACACACAGAGAGAGAGAGAGAGAGAGAGAGAGAGAGAGAGAGAGAGAGAGAGAGAGAGAGAGAGAAGCAACATTGCCACATTCAGAAATGCCCGTGGATGCCACCTGGATCTTGCAGAAGGTAAAAACGAGGGATGAAAGTGGAAGGCGGAAGAAGAAGTGTGCTTGTTACGCTTGCAAATATTCAGCCGAAAGAAGGCTGCAAGTGTGTGGCTGCTTAAAAGGAGCCTGTCCAATGTTTTAGCGAGCTGGGGAAGATATTTTTTTGGCTTTAGATAATAATAGCAAGGATTGTTTTGTTTTTTTTTAAAGAAGAAGATAAAATGCATTCTTTTTGGAGGGGGCCTGGTGGGAGGGAGTTTTTGCTGTCTGATTAAAATGTTTGATCGCTCATCCCTCCAGACAGAAGAGCTAGAAATGGACAGCAGCCAAGCAGACAAAACAGTTACCACTTCTTTATCTCCCCACCAGGCCGGGGTCCAGAGCGAGGCAATGACATCATGCAGCTCTCCAAATAATTATTATTATTAATATACCCCGTTGAACATCCCGTCCTGCCTGTCCCAGGTCCTCGGGAAGTACTTGCGAGGTGGACAAAAATGCCCAAACCAGTCCGAACATCTGGCTGACTGTGGGACGAACCGTAATAAGCGCACTCGGTGCGATCCCGAAACATCTGGAGCATCCCCCCCCCCTCGACACCATCTGCATTGACAAGATCACCACCGGTCAATTGCAGAAGGCAGCTTTGCTTGGGACAGCCGGCACCTCTGCGACAAGACCTTGAAAGCCATCAAAGGAGAACGTCTTCCTACCCTAGGTCCTTGGGAGGGACTCTGTAGGTAGACAAGAATGCCAAATCCAGTCGAAACATCTGGCTGACTAGGCAACCCAGCGTTTGATTGTCGGGAGCACCACTTGAACACCATTAGCATTGACACAATCACCGCCCGTCAATTGCGAAAGGCAGCTCTATCTTTAACACCATCCATCAAGAACATCTGCCTATGGCAGGTCCTTGGGAAGGACTCTGTAGGGTAGAGAAAAACACCCGATCCAGTCTAAACCTCTGGCTGACTGGGCAATCAATTCTCATCATCATATTTGCTTTTAATCTGGAGCACCACTTGAACGCCCCCAGCATTGACACAATCACCGCCGGTCAATTGCAAAAGGCAGCTCTATCTCTAACACCATCCAACAAGAACATCTGCCTATCCCAGGGGGGAGGGCTTGAAAGGTGGACAAAAATGCCAAACCCAGTCTAAACATCTGGCTGACCGGGGGGGTGGGGGACGACCCACCATCATGCTCACCGTGTCCAAACTGATGAAAATTAGCTCTCCGGGGTCCCTCCGTCACGATTATAGTTGTCATGGCAATAACAAAAACAGCCCTCCCCCTTCCCAAAGGCCTTGAAGATCTTCTTAATCAGCGTCTCATGTTTTCTTCTCCGACATGAGTTCTGTTGGCAAGGGCTTATCTAGAAATGTAGTTGGCTGGAAACAACACGAGGGTTGGGGGGGGGAATCACTGCCGGTTTGAAATTGGGGAGAGGCAGACGAGTCAAAGAGCAGAATTCAACCTGGTGGGTCATTTTAAGCTGCCTTTCTCCCCCCCCCCCTCTTTCTAGTGATAACAAAGATGCTGGTCAGCAGCGCAATCCAGGTAAGACTTGAGGGAGGGGGGCAGACATCCAAGCCCCATTCTGCAAGATGGGCAGGGGACTTCCACTCACAAACACCCCAGTTTGAGACTGACGGGTATTGCTGTCTCCCTGTAATTCCACTTGGTGAGCATGGAGCAGCTTTCTAGCTGGGAATTTGAGGAGCATTTCTGGAGGGTGGTGCCAGATTGGAAGATCGCTGGTAGGGTGGTCCAGGTGGGCTGCTGTGGTGAGGACCAGCCCTCTGCCGTGGATCAGAACCGGAAGGAGAAGCTCCCGGTTGAAGCTCACAGTCAAGCATAGATGTGCAAAAGGTGTGTCGTCACATCCGTGAAAGAGCTGGTGGTTATGTTCGCACACACGCTAAGCTTCGTTTGCTTCAAACTGGCTAGGTTGGCGAAGGGGATGAGCCTGCAAACCTGACCTATTCGTTAAGGTTTTTTTTTTTTACAAACTAACAGAAATTATCGAATTCCATCAGGAACTGCTGGTTCTCTGGTCTTTGCAGAATTCCTAGGAACCAGGGAGGAACAAATATGTATGTCCTCAGGATTTTGTGGACCTGCTCTTCACTG
This sequence comes from Azemiops feae, assembly GCA_023970755.1. Taxonomy (NCBI): domain Eukaryota; kingdom Metazoa; phylum Chordata; class Lepidosauria; order Squamata; family Viperidae; genus Azemiops; species Azemiops feae. Next base: position 581,230 of record JALGBA010000713.1, on the reverse strand, counting down.
ATTGCTCTAAAAGAAACTATTTGTAGCTAAGGGTTGAACTGTGGGGTCCTTGGCGCCCTCTGAGCTTGGTGGCTTTCTTGCAGACGTTTCATCACCCAACTAGGGAACATCATCAGTGCTAGAAGGGAGTGGAGTTTGTGGGGAGGAGGAGGAGGAGGAGGAGGAGGAGGAGGAGAATTGTGGAGTCCTTGGTGCCCTCTGAGCTTGGTGGCTTTCTTGCAGACGTTTCATCACCCAACTAGGGAACATCATCAGTGCTAGGAGTGGGGTTTGTGGGGAGGAGGAGGAGGAGGAGGAGGAGGATGACAACGATGACTGTGGAGTCCTTGATGTCTTTGAGCTTGGTGGTTTTCTTGCAGACGTTTCATGACCCAACTAGGGAACACCATCAGTGCTAATTGACTAATGAATCTTCTGCAAGAAAAGACGCTCAGAGAGTACCAAGGAATCCACAGATTGCACTGTTGTGGCACTGATTCCCAGTATTGTCCTAGGCATAAGGAATGAGAGGAGGAGGAGACATATGATGGAACTCATCTCACTTTTTGGTGTTTCTAGTCCTCATGACTGTGGAGATCAGGCCAGACTTTCCCCTGAAAGCTCAGACCTACGACGGGCAACTTTTCAAGAAAAATCCCAATTCTCCAGAGTGCAGAACTCCATGGTTCTCTCTCTCTCTCTCTCTCTCTCTCTCTCTCTCTCTCTCTCTCTCTCTCTCTCTCTCTCTCTCTCTCTCCACACCACCTTGACCGCCTGACTAAGTGATGCCAAGCAGGTTTGGGTTGAAAAGTTGCCCGACAATTTTGAGTGCCAATTTTGAGTTTCCATGGTGCAAAAAAAGATTGGGGGTGGCAGGCACACAAGCAGACACAGTTCCACCGAGGTGTCATCCAGATAAGCATCTCCCTCCGCACTGTATCCGGGGAACATTTTTTATCTTACACTCGTGTCGTGTGCAGGAAGCCTGCAAATTGAATTTGAAAAGCCATTTGTCGTTAGAGGCGCTGGGCGACTAGAGATGCTTATTCTCCAAGAAAAGGGAAGAATTGAAAGGGCAAACCCAGAAGCCTGGGAGACAGATTAAGTTATGTGTAGGTTGTTGTTGGTTTTTTTGCCACAGTTCTGCTTCTGACAAGACCGGGCACCGTTTGGGTCCATGTTTTGGGAGAAGATGCCCGAAATTTACACCTGCTTCAGCAGCAGAACCAGAATAAAAGAATACCAGAAGAGTTGGAAGGGACCTTGGAGGTCTTCTAGTCCAACCCCTTGCTGAGGCAGGAAACCCTATACCGTTTAACAGAATAACAGAGTTGGAAGGCACCTTGGAGGTCTTCCAGTCCCACCCTCTACTCAAGCAGGAAACCTTATACTGTTTTAATGGAATAACAGAGTTGAAAGGGACCTTGGAGGTCTTCTAGTCCAACCCCTTGCTCAGGCAAGAAACCCTATACGATTTCAGACGAATGGTTGTCCAATGACCAAGAGTAGGGTGAAAAGAGAAAAACAGGTAGTCCTCAACTTACGACCACACATGGGACGGGAATTTCCGTTGTTAAGCGAGGCAGTTACAAAGTGAACTATGTCCGATTTTGTCAATCCTTTTTTGCCACGTTTGTTAAGTGAATCCCTGCAGTTAAATGGACCGGACAGTCATCGGCACATTCCAAAGGGATCCAGCGGTGTGCGTTAGCAGCCCCAAAAGCTAATACAATCCTTGGTTGTATAAACAGAGGCATCGAATCAAAATCACGCGAAGTATTAGTACCGCTTTTAGAAATCCTTAGTATAAGGCCACACCTGGAATACTGCATCCAGTTTTGGTGACCGCATTACAAAAAAAGAGATGTTCTGTTCTGTTCTGTTCTGTTCTGTTCTAAAATACAAAGGACGTTGAGATGGACTCTGCTATTCTGGATCTTTAAAAAAAAAAAACCAGAGAAAAACTTTCTGTTCCACATAGGACATGATGTGCCTTCCTGTTATTTCTCTCCCTTTTACTTTTCAGAAACAAAGATTTCCTTCCTTCTTTTCTTTCCATGTGTCATTAAATCAGGAATTTTCCCCTTTCGGCCAATTCTACATACTTTTCCCCCCTTTGGCTGTAAAGGAAAAAGTGGATTGGAGGTTTAGCAGAGGGTAAAACAGGGGAGCCGCAGGTTATATTTTGGTCCCTGACTGAGGGAACAGAAAGCCGTTGGAAAAGATCAGGGAACACCAGTGCCAGCTGTTGCGAGAAGAAAGATAATAAAAAGCTGTATTATGAACAGGGGGGGGATTTAGGTGCATAGTCCATCCCAAAACAGAAGGAAGGAAGGAAGGAAGGAAGGAAGGAAGGAAGGAAGGAAGGAAGGAAGGAAGGAAGGAAGGAAGGAAGGAAGGAAGGAAGGAATTTAGTTGTAAGTCAGGAAGGAAGGAAGGGAGGGAGGGAGGGAAGGAGGGAGGGAGGGAGGAATCTAGTTGTAAGTCAAGAAGGAAGAGGGAGGGAGGGAGGAAGTGAGGAAGGAATCTAGTTCTAAGTCAGGAAGGAAGGAAGGGAGGAAGGAGGGAGGGAGGAAAATCTAGTGTAAGTCAGGAAGGAAGGAGGAAGGAAAGAAGAAGGAAGGAAGGAAGGAAGGAGAAGGAAGGAAAGAAGGAGGGAGGAGGGAGGGAGGGAGGGAAGGAGAGAGGAGGGAGGGAGGGAGAAGGAATCTAGTTGTAAGTCAAGAAGAAAGAAAGAAAGGAAGGAAGGAAGAAGGAAGGGGGGAGGGAAGGAAGGGAGGGAAGGAAGGAAGGAAGGAAGGAAGGGAGGGATGGAGGAAGAGGGAGGAGGAGGGAGGGAGGAGGGAGGAAGGAAGGAAGGAAGGAAGAAAAGAAGAATGGAGGAGGGGGGAAGTAGGAATCTAGTTCTAAGGGAGAAGGGAGGAAGGGAGGGAGGGAGGAAGGAATCTAGTTGTAGTCAGGAAAGAAAGGAAGGAAGGAAGGAAGGAAGGAAAGAAAAGGGAGGGAGGGAGGAGAAGGGAGGGGAGGGAGAGAGGGAGGGAGGAGAAGGAATCTAGTTGTAAGTCAAGAAGAAAGAAGGAAGGAAGAGGGAGGGAGGGAGGGAGGGAGGGAGGGAGGGAGGGAGGGAGGAAGGAAGGAAGGTAGGAAGGGAGGGAGGGAGGGAGGGAGGGAGGAAGTGAGGAAGGAATCTAGTTCTAAGTCAGGAAGGAAGGAAGGAAGATTATCAAGTCAGGTTAACTGTTGCAAGTTCTGTTCCTCATTTATCCAGAACACCCCAAAGCTCTTGACCTCATGGAACTTGGTGCACCCAATCCTTTCTGGTAAATGGGGTCCTTTTCTTTCTCTCTCCCCCCCCCCAACCTCCAACTTGCTGGCTTCTTCTCCAGTGCACCTGTTCAAGAGGCAGATTGAGTTCCGTCCCCTTCCTGCATCTGGCAAGCCTCCATCTTTGCTCAGCCCGGCCCTAGGAGAGCCACACGTCCTGAGCTGGAGGGGGAGTGACACGTTTGCATGTCGTATTTGCACATTATTTACATACTGTGGGCATGAAGCCACTTCACACCAGGCAAGAGCTGGCAGATGGACTGCAGAGCCCACGCCACGCCACCTGTGGCATTGCCACCGCACCGGGAGAAAACAGTGGCAGTTGGGGAATGTTTGGGAAGCACCCCGGCGAACTGGGGGCTTAGCAAAGAAATCCTTTAAAGCCCAGCGAGGGAGGAAAGCATTTTCAAATGCAGCTGGTTTCTCATGCAGCCAACTGAAAAGGCCTAAATATTGAACAGAATAAACTCTGGCCAGGTCCCTGGTGCTCCCTGAGCTTGGTGGTTTTCTTGCAGACGTTTCCTTACCCAACCAGGTAACATCATCAGTATTAGAAGGGAGTGGGGTTTGTGGAGAGGAGGAGGAAGGGGAGGAGGAGGAAGAGAAGGACCGAGGGGTCCTTGGTGCTCTCTGAACATGGCTGTTTACTTGCAGATGTTTCATGACTCAGCTGGGGAGTGGGGTTTGCAGGGAGGAGGAGGAGGAGGAGGAGGAGGAGGACTGTGGGGTCCTTGGTGCTCTCTGAACATGGCTGTTTACTTGCAGATGTTTCATTACCCAACTAGGTAACACCAAGGACCCCCCCCCCCAGTTCAACCCTGAACTACTCCATCCAAATCATTAGGTCAAACAGAATAAAAATAATTGGTGGATTTCAGGAAGGGCAGCTAACCTACCTACTTCCTTCCTTTCCTCTTTTCCTCCCTTCCTTCCTTCCTTTTCCCTTTCCATTCCTTCCTTCCTTGCTCCCTCCCTCCCTTCCTCTTCTCATTCCCATCTCCCCTTCCTTCCTTCCTTCCTTCCTTCCTTCCTTCCTTCCTTCCTTCCTTCCTTCCTTCCTTCCTTCCTTCCTTCTTTCTTCCCTCCCTCTCCCTTTTTCTTCCTTCCTTCCTTCCTTTTCTCTTTTCCTTTCTTCTTTCCTTCCTTTGTTCCTTCCCTCCCTCTCCTTTTCTTATTTCCTTCCTTCTTTCTCTCCATCCCCTCAATGTTCCTTCCTTCTTCATTCTTTCCTTCCTTCCTTTTCCCTCTTTCCCTCCCTTCCTCTTCTCATTCCCATCTCCCTTTCCTTCCTTCCTTCCTTCCTTCCTTCCTTCCTTCCTTCCTTCCTTCCTTCCTTCCTTCCTTTTGAGAAAAGCAGCACGGCATTCTTTCTTAAACAGGAACGGGGTTGTCTAACCTGCACAACTAAGGCACAATTTGCAAGGATACCACAGTGCAGTGTGCATTGTAAGCCTCCAGCAGCAGCTTTCCAAATAATGGGGCTAGGGTCTTCAGAGACGTTGTCGAGGGTTGTTCCTCATTCTTCAGGCTCCAAAATATTTAGGAAAAAAACTAAATAAGCTTTGAGGAGGTAAAAAGATGTTATCACCTAGGATTTCTGGGGGGGGGGGTTCCCCCTTTCTCCTCACTCCAGACACGGATTTAATGGTTTATTGTGCTCAGAAGAATGTCTTTGTGTTGGCCCAGAGCTACTGAGACTTGTTCAATGGGACCGCCTCTCAGGTAAATGGATAACCGGAGGGAAGCTTGTAGTATAATTTTCTTATCATTCCATCTTTTGATTGGTATTTATTTAAAGACTCTTAAGGTCAACATTCTGTGGTTCCTGAAATGGTGTCGCGGGAGCTTTTGACTTCCTTCTTGAAGTGCAACTACGGCAACTTTACGACCGATGGACTTCAACTCACGGCTGGCTCAAGAATTGCGGGAGTTGAAACCCGCAGATCGAAAGTTCCCACAGTTGTCCACCCCCTGCTCTGGGCCTACATCTCCCCTCTCAAGAGGTCCCTGGAGCTTCTGAGAACAGGTTGAGGGCAGTGGTGGGATTCAAATAGGTGAACCACCGGTTCTCTGTGTGGATGCCGCTTCCGGAAGTCCATTCTGGGCCTGGGCAACAAAAAATGTAGCTACCGGTTCTGCCGAACTTGTGCAAATTGGCTGAATCCCACCACTCTCTCTCTCTCTCTCTCTCTCTCTCTCTCTCTCTCTCTCTCTCTATCTATCTATCTATCTATCTATCTATCTATCCATCCATCCATCCATCCATCCATCCAGTGGTGGGATTCAAATAGGTGAACAACCAGTTCTCTGTGTGGATGCTGCTTCCGGAAGTCCATTCTGGGCCTGGGCAACACAAAATTAGCTACCAGTTCTGCCGAAGTGGCTGAATCCCAACACTGGTAGAGGGGGAGCAGGCAGAATACAGAATATAACAGAGCTGAAAGGGACCTTGAAGGTCTTGTAGTCCAACTCCAATCTCAGGCAGGAGACCCTATACCATTCCTGTATTTCTTGAAAACTTCCAGTGATGCAGTAACCACCACTCCGGGAGGCGAGCTAGTCCATTGATTCATTGTTCTCACGGTCAGGAAATTTCTCTTTAATTGATTGATTGATCTTTAATTAATTCTAGGTTGAGTCTCTCCTTGATGTCAGGGAACGTCCCGTCCTGGATCTCCTGGGGAGAATGGCCTCCAAGCTTCAGACTTGGTGAGAAATTTCTGCCAGCCTTACAAAGAGAGAGGGAGGTGGAGTAAAGTATCTTGCTTCTACTCTACCCCTTGAAAAGCTGACCTCAGCTACAAATGACTACACTCCTTAGATCATCCTCGTTGGATAGGAATATCTGGGCAGTCCTCAACTTACAACAGTCCGTTTAGTGACTGTTCAAAGTTACAACGGCACTGGGAAAAGTTTCTTATCACCGTTTTTCAGAGTTACGTCCTTCCCACCCTCCCTACGATCACGTGATCAAACTTCAGGTGATTGGCAACTGGTTCGTATTTATGACGGGGTCACGTGATCCCCTTTGGCGTCCTTCTGTCGAGCAAAGTCAATGGGGGAGCCCGATTCACTTAACAACCGGGTTAGAAGTCAGTGGGAAAAGGTGGATTCGATTAGCAACCTCATGATTTATTAGCAACTGCATTGATTCACTTAGCAGCCAGGGCGGGGGGGAAAAAAAAGGTCATAAAATCAAGCACGACTCACTTAAACACTTGTTTAGCAACAGAAATGATCTTCTCAGCTGTGGCCGTAAATTGAGGACTCCCTGTACTTTATGATCAGCCTGAAGTCCTTTGCGGGGGGGAACACGTTGTAAGATTTCTCTGGGCTGATATACAAATGTGGGTTAAAGTATTATAAGTCAAGTTGCCTTTTCAAATAATTTTGCCGTAGGTCCTGTCCAGTACTCTGGATTAATTTCTTCCTAGCTTATGGCAGTTATTGATATCCAAAGACGGGGGGGGGAAGCAGGAATTTGTTGTTAATGGCCAAAAAATCAATACCACCGAGTTTCTGATGCAGAAAATCCAGCTAATCTTATTATAATCTGCTTGGCAAGTTTATGAGCTGACTTCTTGATTAATCATGCCATTCCTTACCTAAAGGCTTCAGAAGGGTTGAAATGTACTTTTATTTCTGAGTGAGCCCCAGAGGAAAAACCTCTTTCTCAGACTCTGGTTACCCATCTGCCAAAGAGGACAGGCCTACCTGGATTTTAATTAACTATCACTGAAAGTGCAGAAATGAAACCTTTGAGCAGTCTCTTCAGGCTGCAGGTAGACCCAATTTATATCGACGACGTTGCTACCAACATTTTGAGGTTATGACGTCCTCCAGAGAAGTAACATTCCTCTTGAGCAGGGGTCTCCAGACTTGGCAACTTTTAAGATTTATGAACATCAACTCCCAAAATTTCCCAGGCAGCTTGGCTGGCTAAGTTCACAAGTCTTAAAAGTTGCCGAGTTTGGAGAGCCCTGCCCTTGAGGAGTCAAAGTTTGAATACAAATAGGTCTTTTCTTCCCGATTTTCACTGCTGTCTGGCCGAGCCACCGATGTGGGAAGGTGGGTAGCCTCTCATTCTTCTCACGAGTGTAATTATTCCACATTTTCACGGCCTGGCAGGTGCATGCCTTGTGCCTGGAGAATAGCACATTGGCGTCCTCACAATGCTCCATTCCCCCGTTTCTCAAAAGGGTCTTTCCTCACCCAATGTAATGGCTCCGTTCCCGGAACCAGCTCTTTTCAGTCTTAAGGAAACAAAAAGGTTGAGTGTGCTTCCAACAAAGACATTGTCTTTCCCTCAGCTGAACAACCAAGAGGACATTCGCCTCAGGGCTCTTGAGAAGAAGCCACTTGGATCCATTGCCAAACTCAGCTAGAATCCCAGTTGCTTTCCCCCAACCCAACCGACTAGAAAATTCCCAGGCTCCGTAAGAACAGAGGAAAACCACCAGCCTATTTTTGTAAGATAATAATAACCATCGGCATTGACAAAATCCCCCATTGGTCAATTGCAAAAGGCAGCTTTGCTTGGAACAGCTTACATCCTGCGGTTGACACATTTAACACCATCAAAGAACCCTATCTGCCAATCCCAGGTCCTTGGGAAGGGCTCAAACGGTGGACAAAAATGCCAAATGCCATCTAAGCTTCTGGCTGTGATAAGCCATAATAATAATTTATTATTCAAACACTTGAACACTATTGGCATTGACAACATGCCCATCAGTCAGTTGCAAAAGGCAGCTCGACTTAGAAAAGCTTACATCCTACGACGATTCCTTTAGTGCCATCAGACATCAACATCTGCCTATCCCAGGTCCTTGGGAAGGACTCAATAGGTGGATCAAAGTGGTTGACTGTACGACCATAATAATAAGTTAGCATTGCAGTGTGATCAGGTGAGTCCCCTTACCTGCTTACTATGTCCTAGTTCAATTTCCATTACTGTATTGATTGACTGGAGAAAAGTACTAGGCAAATTAGACTGGTTTTTAGCTGAGAGGGAACGCCAACTAAAATAACACCCTTAAGAAAAGAAGATTATACGTGATCTGATAGAAGGTCCATTTGCTACAGTTTTCTGCTACCTGCAAAGATGTTCTTGAGAAGTTCAGAAGCTTTCCATTAGTAGAACTACTACGGCATTCATGTTTGTTTCTCCTAACGAATGAGGCCATGAGTATACATCAGTGGCCTTTGTGCTTCAGATAACCCAATGAAGATACACCTAGAGCTTTATTCCTCCAGACCAGGGGTGGGGGACCTTGACTCTTTTATGACTTGTGGACTTCAACTCCCAGAATTCCTGAGCTAGCACGGCTGGCTCAGGAATTCTGGGAGTTGAAGTACACAAGTCATAAAAGAGCCAAGGTTCCCCATCCCTGTTCCAGACCATTATGCCAGAGTTCCTTCTAAGCAAACAGACAAATAGGGCTTGGCTGCAGAAGTCAAATTGTACCTTTCAACTGTCTTGTCCCAACCACCAATGTGGAATTCATTCCTATCATGGGGCTTTGCATTTGACTCCATAGAATGAGGACCCACATTTTTCCTAAACTCATCTTTGTTCCCGTGAAGGAAGCCTCTGTCTTCCCACCTACCTAAATCCCTTAAGGGGCATTTCCTGATTTGAATAAACGTCTGAGCACTTCTGAAATTCCAAGGATTTTATTCATGTCTCCATTCAGTCACCTTAAAAATTACAAGAAAAATGCTGTTTTCATTTCCAGTGGCCTCTTCTCCATCAGAAGGATTATCATGACAATTACAAGGTCACTTTGGCCAAAGAACAGATGCAACCCACAAAGAATGGCCTCTTCTCCATCAGAAGGATTATCATGACAATTACAAGGTCAGATGCAACCCACAAAGATGCAACCCACAGATGCAACCCAGGTCATAGTGAAATAATACTGCACTATCCAATCAAGACTGCATCCAAATGGTCAAAAGACAATGCCCTATCTATAGTAATAGGTCCAGAAAGAGCCATTTGAGACCCACAAAGCTTAATCCCTGGACTGTACCAATTAAAGTTCAACATATTCAGTATATGACAACCCATCACTCTCTCCTTAACTGGTACCACTCTTCAAGTAGAAGGAAATGTCTTCTCATATTCAACTGGGACGTGGTTTTCCTCTCAATTTTATCCACGATTCCATGCTCCAGACTCTAAGGTGACAGAAGAAAAGAGTAGACTTTCTCCTGTGTCCTTAAAAAATATTACTACCCATCTCCTATTATCTTTTCTGAAGGAAAAACACATCCAGTTCCCTCAACTTCTCCTGGGCCAACTCAGTATGTTTCTTGTCCCCTGATCATCTAGCTTCCTTTCTCTGCACCTATTCTAGGTTCTCCGAATCTTTTTTGGGGGGGGTTCTTTTTTTGGGGGGGCAGGCAGTATGCAAAACTGGACAAAGAATTTGAAAGGATAGGCCCAATGCAGAACAAAGTTGAACAATTGCTTTCCATGGACAATTGTTCTTCTCGTGAGCTGGGGGAGACCCAGACAATTTAAGGATTTTAACATCAACCTGGACGTTTCATGCTGTCGTCCATCATCTGGCACCCTCTAAATGTTCTGTGACTTGACTGCTGAAAATTTTTGAAAACCGCAATTCTAATGCCATAGGATTGGGAAGGGATGTTTGAATCAATTCTCCACTGTTTTTGCAACTTAACCCAAGTTCCATCAATTTTGATAGTATCCTTTCTTTCATCTCTGTAGATCTTTTAATATCCATAAAAGTAGATCTAGACTTAAGACTCAAGACTCTGAGGCCAATGGCCCTCAACCATATGGCAGTGATTAAAGGTTTACTACCTATTTCTCCAGTCACAATTATTTTATTTCCCCCATGCATCACAACAGGATAAGCAAAATGAAAGGGGTAAATAAACACTATTTGCAAACAAAAGTTTTCTTTAAAAAAATACACAAGAGAATAGAATACTGCCACGTTTTACAGGAAACAGATTTTACATTATGTGTGTGGATTGATTGATTGACTGATTGATTGACTGATTGATTGAGGTATACCAATGTTCTTCAACTTCTCCACTTTAAGACATGTGGACTTCAGCTCCCAGAATCCCTCAGCCAGCATGAAGCTGAAGCCTACACCTCTTAAAAGTTGCCAAGTTGGAAAAACACTGTTTGGCACTAATTTGACACTGATTTGGTGTTCGTTGACTATCTCAAGTGGCCAAGATAATTTATTCAAGTCATTGTCAAAGATGAAGGACGGATGACTGGATGCCCAACAGGGCTTCACAATTCCTTCCAGGTCAAAGCTCACCATTTGCTTTTAATAGACTTTAAATAGCCTGTAAGTAGCATGCTGGGAGCTTTCTGCCAAGACAAAAACAATCCAAGAAAATGTGTTGCATTTATCTCGAGTTAAAAACTCAACCGAGTTGATGGGATATTTTACTCTTTCCAGTTGGGCGTTTAATCATTTTTTTACCTTAGATCATATTTAAAATTACTATTTGATGCAATGTCTGGAAGTCTTCATGGTCTATTTCTGCAATGCTTCATGGGGGGGGGGAGGCATGGGGGCCATCAATCCCCAATTATAATATGGGTTATGTAGTCTCGCTAGATGAGATGTTCAAAACGAGTAGCCTACGTTGTTCTAGAGAAGTGAGGTTGGATGTAGCTTGTCAGCACAACCAGGGGAAATAAAAGTTGAGGCACACAGCACGCAGATTCTCCAACGCACAGTTAAAGATCTGGAGATTTTACATTGCCTTGAGGAGAGCTTGGAGAAACCAAGGACGCATAAAACCTGGAATGCAACTCAAAGTGCAAAGCAATAAAAATCTAAAATCCCATAAAGTCACTGGCAACCAGCTACCTGCTCTCCTCTTCACAACACACAGTGATTTGAATATCTAAGAGACCGGACATCAACACTGAAAAACATCTGCATAAAATGAACGTGCCTCTCTTTTCCTTCGTAAAGCTATGAAACACCACGGATCGCTTTCTTTTTTTTTTTCTTTCTTTTTTTTTTAAGTGCACAAGTTTTAACTTAAAAAGACGAGCCGAAGAGGACTTTTAGACAGTGAGAGAGATGAAGCTGTTGTATCTCTGGATGTTCCTCTTGAGGATTTCAGAACAAGGGCCAAGGACTCGTTCGAAGCGTGGGCGGTCCAGCTTAACACACTTCAAGGGCCCCCGGGCCACCACAGTAGCTGCCCTGGGCCTGTTCAGCAACAGGGCGATTTCCCCTGGAAATGGGAAGAAAACGTAGCATCGTCATCATCATACATCTGGAGAACATGCCTTTGATCTCGGTTAATACCGTTAGCTATTTCCAGATCAAGAACCTAGTCTGCAATTATTCTGCCCTATTTGGCACATCGAACAAGAAACCCAGATACCAACGTCGTCTTTAAAAATATACTAAGGAAGAAACGAGTGGAATGATTTGAGACTGCAAGAATTGCTTGTCTTGAAGTGATCACCTATCTCCTTTGTCCTTTCTGATCCACTAGTCTGATTCTTCTCAGTCTCCTCCATTTTTCCCCTGAGGTATTCATTGCTTCCTTATTAACACTTTGTCTGATCATGGTCTACCCCAGGGGTTGCCTAACCTCGACTCTTTTATGACTCGTGGACTTCAACTCCCAGAATTCCTGAGCCAGCCATGCTGAGGGGAAAGGGAGAGGTTTCCAAGCTGAGCCATGCTGGCTCAGGAATTCTGGGAGTTGAAGTCCACGAGTCATAAAGCGGCCTAGGCCTAGACCAGGGGTAGGCAACCTCGACTCTTTTATGACTCGTGGACTTCAACTCCCAGAATTCCTGAGCCAGCCATGCTGAGGGGAAAGGGAGAGGTTTCCAAGCTGAGCCATGCTGGCTCAGGAATTCTGGGAGTTGAAGTCCATGAGTCATAAAAGAGCCAAGGTTGCCTACCCCTGGTCTACCCAAAGGACAACACAAGAGACCAAAGAATGCCTATCTAACATCACCTTGTACACTAAAGTCTTTAGATCAGGGGTCCTCAACCTTGGCAACTTTAAGACTTGTGGACTTCACCTCCCAGAATTCCTCAGCTAGCTTTGCCAAGGTTGAGGACCCCTGCTTTAGATCAAGCTTTACCCTTGATATTTAAGACTAATATGGAGTTCTGCAGATGTGGCGGATAAAAATTTCCCATAATTCCCAACTGGTATGGTTGTAGGATACATCCATAACCCCCAAAATTACTAGTGAAGAAGGATAAAAGCTTTCTGCCTCCAAGAAGTGATCAGAAGGCCCTTAGATCTGTCCAACCAGTGATATACTAGTCTACGTTTCCAGTAATCACCGATGGTGCATTTGTGAATCTTATCTGTGAAGAACGCCATGTACCGAGAGATCTGATTCTTCCATAAATGCCAACGCTGATATTTTTCTGGTGTTTCTGAGCCCTTCCATTCCGTGGAGCTTACCAAAATAATCAGATGGCCCCAGGCGCCCAACTTCTACGTATTCCTCTTTATCAGACCTACGCTGAAGGACCGAAGCCGTGCCCTAGAAGAGAAGACCAAAAGGATCAGGCATGTATCACCGAGACATCGTGTTCCTTTGCTTACATCTGGGGCAGTGGCCATTTCAGACACGCTTTGCAGAAGGTGTTGGGCTTCTCCTGTTAAAAGATGCCACTCAAGGTAAAAGCAATACAGGTAGTCCTCGACTTAAAACCATCGGCACTTGGTCCAAACAAAAAAATCAATTCTGCAGAGGCCTTGTTTGTTCTTATTTTCTCTTTTTCTGAGCTGAACAATGGAGCGCCAGGCCAAGGAATGAGAGTCTTGCTTAAGGTAAACTCCCATCATTACTCCATCTGCTAAATCAGAGGTCCCCAACCTTCTGGGCACCAGGGACCGGTTCCGTGGAGAGAGGTTTTTCCGCGGACCGGAGGGGGCGTGGTTTTGTGTGCTGCCTGCATCCCGTGGATGGGGCTTTGCTTGTTTGTGCGGACCGGTTGCTGGTATGCCGTGGCCCGGTACCGGTCTACGGACTGGGGTTGGGGACCCCTGTGTTAAATAACGCCTGTGGCTACTTCACAGCACAAAGCCCCTCACAGGGAGCACTAAATCAGGGAGGAACAATATTTGGGAAAGTTTTTTTTTTTTTTTTGCCACGCACCCCTTTCAAAAACAGCTCCAAACCCTGCATAAGATATTGATGGGAAAACCTGGATTCCTTCTGCATCCTTCATAGACTTAAATTTTCATTTATAGGCTACCAACCTCTGAAAGCATTCATCCTGGGGAAATCGGGAGAATCAGAAGCGCAGGAGATCTGATTCTCACCTGGTGGGCCAATCTCCAAAACATAGATACAGGCACACACAACACACACACATACCCTGTATCTGAAATATTTATTGCCTTGTAAAATACAGCATGTGACTCCAGAAGGGATTGTAAATTCCTAAGCGAGGCATTTCAACTCATCTCGAGTACCCTAAGTATGGCATCAGGTTCTCGTATTATGACTACTCACAGAAACAGTTTTCCCCCACACACACACACACTGTGCCATCACCCTGCTGAATACCTCGTTCCCACAGCACTGTCTTAGGCCTAAACCCATGTAGTAGGCTGTGTTGCTATTATCCGTGTCATCTTTCTCGCCTTTCTCATTTCTCATCTTTTCTACCATCTTCTCCTATTGGTGTCTTATGATTTATCACTTGCTGTTTGTACCTTATGATTAATGTTTGTAACTAGGATTTATGATGTATGACCTTTCGCTATGCTGTTTGTATGTACACTGAGAGCTTCTGCACCAGAGACAAATTCCTTGTGTGTCCAATCACACTTAGCCAATAAAAATTTCTTTTTTCTCTTCTCTTCTTCTCTCCTCTCCTCTCCTCTCCTCTCCTCTCCTATTCTATTCTATTCTATTCTCTATTTTCTATTCTGTTCTGTTCTATTCTATTCTATTCTATTCTATTCTATTCTATTCTCTATTTTCTATTCTGTTCTGTTCTATTCTATTCTATTCTATTCTATTCTATTCTCTATTTTCTATTCTGTTCTGTTCTATTCTATTCTATTCTATTCTATTCTATTCTGTTCTGTTCTGTTCTGTTCTATTCTATTCTATTCTCTATATTCCATTCCATTCCATTCCATTCTATTATTCTATTCTATTCTATTCTATTCTATTCTATTCTATTCTATTCTATTCTATTCTATTCTATTCTCTCTATTCCGTTCCGTTCCGTTCCGTTCCGTTCCGTTCTGTTCTATTCTGTTCTATTCTATTCTATTCTCTATATTCCATTCCATTCCATTCTATTATTCTATTATTCTATTCTATTCTATTCTATTCTATTCTATTCTATTCTATTCTATTCTATTCTATTCTATTCTATTCTCTCTATTCCGTTCCGTTCCGTTCCGTTCTGTTCTGTTCTATTCTGTTCTATTCTATTCTATTCTCTATATTCCATTCCATTCCATTCTATTATTCTATTATTCTATTCTATTCTATTCTATTCTATTCTATTCTATTCTATTCTATTCTATTCTATTCTATTCTATTCTATTCTATTGACAACATTCTTATTTGCACCTGGTATCATGACTGTACCGGATATGGTGAGATTGCTGTCTGGTTATGAAAGTGAGACCTTGAAGGTTGGGGGCACAGAAAGATTCTGAATCCCTAATCGGTGGCTAAGGCAGAGTGTTTTTTCTAGGTCAGCTCCTGTCATTCTCACCACCCGGAGCTCAGATTAACTCAGTCCAGAAGTGGAAATAATAACAGTTCCCGAAGAACTGTTTTTAGAAATTCCTGGGATCGGGGAAGATTTATTGCTTTGACTACCAAACATTTATTAGCCTGAAGAGTGATTTCCCCCCGCCCCTCTGGCCCAGGAGCTGTTGTGAGGTCAAATCTCCTTCTGAAATTTGTAAGACATCAGGAATCTGAATAATGTAAATTCAACATCTCTCAAGAGCAGGCTGCTCGCGAGCCTTCGGTCTCAAGGAAGCAATTCCGAAGCCTGAAGTCAACTGAAATATCCCATTAATGTTTTAATTCAGCGAAGGAGGAACGGGAAATCAGTAGCTTTTCAGTCAACCTGGTTAGTAATGAAGGATGCTGAGATTTGTAGCTGAGTGACAATGGATATAATGAGTGGATTTGGATATGACTGCATATTCATGCTGTTCGTTTCTCCTTTCATCTTGCTAAGAAGTTACTCCTAGGAGGTTAGAAGAGATTCCTCCAGGAGTTCAAGGGGGTATCATCTTTCCTGCCGTTTTTCCCCCCCCGCACAACCCAGTGAAGTAGTTTAGACTGAGCCAGGAGTTCTGATCCAATGTCCAAGAAGATTCAATGTGACTGAAGGTGGACTTGGGCCTGCATTTCCCAAGGTCATCCAACGGGTTTCTGTAGGATTGAGGGTGGACTAGAATCTGCGTCTCCTGAGGTCATCCAAGAAGCTTCTGTGTGACTGAGGGTGGATTTGAATCTGCGTCTCCTGAGGTCATCCAAGAAGCTTCTGTCTGACTGAGATGGACTTGAATCTGTGTCTCCTGAGGTCATCCAAGGAGCTTCTGTGTGACTGACGGTGGACTTGAATCTGCATCTCCTGAGGTCATCCAAGGAGCTTCTGTCTGACTGAGGGTGGACTTGAATCTGCGTCTCCTGAGGTCATTCAGGGAGCTTCCGTGTGGTTAAGGGTGGACTTGGACCTATGTCTCCCAAGGTCATCCAAGCAGTTTCTGTAGGAGCGAGGGTGGACTTGGACTGCATCTCCCAAGGTCATCCAAGGATCTTCTGTAGGACTTAGGGTGGACTTGGACCTGTGTCTCCCAAGGTCATCCAAGGAGTTTTATGTGGTTAAGAGTGGACTTGAACCTGTATTTCCCCAGTTCTGGTCGAATGCCTTCACCACAAAACCAATGGCTCTCTATTACTGAACAACTGACTAAATATACTATGGAAAATAAGTCTTTTTTTAATGCCCAACTCTCTCTCTTAGCTTGAGCCAAGCAGAAGCAAATTTCTAGTCACATCAAATCCAATGGAAATTGCTGTTGGCTGCAGCAGTTGGACCGAATTCGAGAAGAGCAAAAAAAAAAAAAAAACACACACACAAAAAAAACCCATTCAGCTTGCAAATGTTCAATCCTTTCGTTCACATGCTGGATAATTTACCAGAAATGAACGAGAGCGACATTATGCCTCAGAGTCACGATTAGCT
The DNA here is from genome assembly GCA_023970755.1 of Azemiops feae. Lineage (NCBI taxonomy): Eukaryota > Metazoa > Chordata > Lepidosauria > Squamata > Viperidae > Azemiops > Azemiops feae. Next base: position 564,701 of record JALGBA010000713.1, on the reverse strand, counting down.
TGAATCATACCAGTGGCTGAAGCTCAAGCCACCGAAATTATAAGTTTGGGAACTGCGACACCCTAATCACTCCAGCAGATGCTCTAGGACTCAACCCAACCTCAAGGTGATGTTTTGAAAACCCTTTAAAAATGTTTTTTTGGTTTTTTTTAAAGACAGAGCAGCTGGTTTTCATTTAAACTCTACACCGGCGTACTTTGGAGCCCGTTCAGTTCAATTTCGCCAGTCCTTTGCTTGCAAACACACTCCTGCTTTTGGCCTGCAATATTCATTACCCCGTTGAAGAGAGTTTGCCTGAATGGGCCTCAGGATTTGTGTTTCAAAAGTAAGCCCTTTCTTGGAGCAACGTCCAGCAACCAATTCATGCTATTCTTGGTTCCTGAAAATTAATTGGACAATAATGGGATGAAAGAAACCTGGTTAGGTTTGGAGAGACACCAGCTTCCAGCAACAGGAAGGATGGGTGAGTTCTTCACTAAACTATAAATTATGTGGCTCTGGAGAACCACATGTTTCTTCCTAAAATACCAGCCAGATCTTGAAAAGTCAAGAACTCTAGAGTTTGTTTCTTCCAGCGGCTTCCTTATAAGCCCACATTAGCTCATCTTGACTCCATAGCAAAATAGGATTCAAGAGGAAGAAGAATGACTGAACAATTGCCGCATTTAATGCAATCCAGCACATGGCTTGGGGGAGCTGAAGTCCAAGCGCAGAGAAACTGCATCCTGCATCCAGTGTCGGTCATCGCATTATTAAAAAAGATGTTGAGACTTTGGAAAAAGTGCGGAGAAGAACAACAAAGATGATTAGAGGGGCTGGAGGCTAAAACATACCAAGAACAGTTACAGGAATTGGGTACGTCTAGTCGACTGAAAAGAAGGACCAGGGGTGACATGATAGCAATCTTCCAATATCTGAGGGGCTGCCACAAAGAAGAGGGAGGGGGCACCTATTCTTCAAAGCATCAGAGGGCAGGACAAGAAGTAAGAGATGAAAATTAATCAAGGAGAAAACCAACGTAGAACTAAGGAGAAATTTCCGAGAATGAGAACATTCAACCGATGGAACAGCTTGCCTTCCGAAGTTTTGGTTGTTCCATCGCTCTCGGATTTTAAGAAAAGATTGGACAGCCCCTTGTCTGGAACGGTATAGGGGCTCCTGCTTGAGCAGAGGTTGGACTAAATAACAAGAAGTCTCTTCCAACTCTGTTATTCTGTTCTTCAGTTGCCCAAAAATGAAGCCACCTTGTTCTCTTTGACCAGATTTGGTCAAGTGACCTTCCCTCAACCCTAGAAGAACTTCTGACTCAGCTGACTTGCTGGATGAACCAACAGGAAGAAGGAGCAGAAGGTAGTTGGTGAAGCCTAATCTGCATCTCGCCTCATTCTTGCTTAGCCAGGAGGTGACTCTGGCCCACTACTCTTTCGTATCCTCTCCAACCTTTGTTAGGACTTCTTCTTGCGAAAAGGCCTCGTCCCTCGGGAGGAAGGAGAACAAAGCAATCGAGCTGGCTCACCAGGGCTCTTTTGGGGGAGGCACAGAAATAGCCACCAGATCAAAAAAGGGAAGAAAAGGGAGAAATGCCTCTCAGGGTGACAATACATCAAGACTGGAGGGTAGCAAAAACAGCTCAGCCACAGAGCGTTTCCGAAAGGCCCATGAAAGGGTAGGATTGCAGTTCAGGCGCTGCTCCACCCCATGGGCTATTAATCACCAGGAAATGCCTTATTCCTTGATCCTTTCCCCGCTACAAATCAAGGAAGGGGAAGGGAAACGGCCAGCTACTGTAATGGGGGGCTGAATGGACAACTCACTACGGCCAACTCACCATGGTCAACTAGCCAACTCCCCAGTGGCCAATCCCCCCCGCAGGAGAACTCAACGTGGCCAGCTCACTGTGGGGCAACTCAACGATTCCATCGAACGATTTAAAATAATTTTTAAAAATATGTTTTAATCGTTGTCCTTCGCATTCCGTTTTGTCCCTCTTTCAGCCTCCTTTCTTTTAAAGATTCCATTCCACCATTTCTTTGATATTGGTGTCGTTCTTGCCCGGTGGGGAGTTGTCCCACCGCAAATTGGACGTGGCGAATTGGCCCGTGTCAGGTTGTCCTAAACCCATTCGGTGTCCCCCACCCCACCCAGCAAGGTAACCAAATGACAAATATCTCCCTTTTTTAAAAAGAAAAAGAGAAAAAAAAGAAGTTGCAGCAACATTCATTCCACTGAAGGTCTTTAAGGGAAGAGAAAAGGGAAGATTGCAGCTCAATCTCAACTTCCCAAACCGGTTCTGTTTGGGATAAACCCCGGACCCAAAAGACAGGAAGAAAAAGTCCCCTTCAGAGAGAAACCGTCTTGGAATAAAATCTCACAACAGCCTCCAAACCAGAGCTGGGAAATAAGTGAATAAGGGGTTCACCGCATCGCTACGCTCTGTCTACACTGCAGATCAAGAGCTGGAAGGTATTTTGAGCGACAAAGTCCCCAAACAACAATCTTAACGTGTGCCCTGATACAGATTTTTTCCATGCCAACCCAGTGGCCCCATGCCAGGAAAAGCTCCCTGTCCCTCCTTCCTACATGCCAGCAAACAAAGGCCATAAAATCTGGGAGGAGGGGAGTGAGGGCCAAGGGATGGCAGGCTGGAAATGTTGCATTTTAAAGATGTTTGGCCTAGACAAAGCGTCCCATTCTCTGGGTTTTCTCTGAAGCCAGGAAATGTCCACTGAGTCAACATTGAGAAAGAAGGGGGGGGGAGAAGTTGACCACGAGAATAGAGTATTCATCATCGCCTCTTCAGATTTGGAACTGACCTTCACAGTTACCGTGTTCGGAGTGCAGACGCTGCAAGACAGCTGCCAGCCTCTCCCCCACGACAAAGGGAACAAGGCTGAATGTGAAGGATTGGAAGGCTTTTTTTAAAAAAAAAAGAAAAAAGAAAAAAAACCCTATTAAAAGTAGCTCAGCGCCATCCTCCTTCCACGCGACATGGAGAAAAATCAGTCCCTGAAAGACCATTAAAGTTGCAATAAAGTTCCAACTTTGGGTAGACGACACCGGACACGGATGAGTAAAATCCCCATAAGCCTTTGGGCGCAAGGGCCTGGCTGTGGATGAGCGATGGGGTCATCAGCCGCAACTGGCCGAGGTTTCGCTGGATTAGGCACAAGAAATGCACGATATTTCTGACACGGTGGAATGAGCCGGTTGGACGGAATTCGCGGCGACGTTCCAATCTACGATGGCTGGAATGGAGAAGAGACCCTTTGCCCTTTAAGAAGGGATAAAGAAAAGTCTATCTAAGAGGTTTTGAGGAGAAGGGAGGGATGGCATTGCTTTGAAACAGGATGGAGAACTTCCAAGAACATCTGGAGATCATCATTTGGACCGGATTGGGAGCAAGAGAGAAAAGGGATGGCGTCAATGATTTTGGACTGTGGCCCTGCCCATTGCTGGATGACCACCACCCTCTCGAGCCTTTGACCTCTGCAGATGACTCTTCTAACTTACTTGAAATGCTTTCCTTCAGAGAAGCCAGTGAGAAACTGGAGTAAGAAACTTGAGTAAGAAATGAATCCTCTAAACCAGCAGCATAAGATATGGAATCGGGTGTTATGTTTCAACAAGGAGCAAGTTGGAGACCTATTATCCCCAGTCCAGGTCTCCTTAGAGCAGGGGTCTTCAAACTTGGCCCTTTTATGACTTGTGGACTTCAACTCCCAGAATTCCTCAGCCAGGCAGGCTGGCTGAGGAATTCTGGGAGTTGAAGTCCACAAGTCATAAAAGGGCCAAGTTTGAAGACCCCTGCCTTAGAGGATCTGTGGAATAGGAACTATCCAAAGCAGGGGTCTTCAAACTTGGCCCTTTTATGACTTGTGGACTTTAACTCCCAGAATTCCTCAGCCAGCATGCCTGGCTGAGGAATTCTGGGAGTTGACGTCCACAAGTCATAAAAGGGCCAAGTTTGAAGACCCCTGATCCAAAGGATCTGGCTGGAGAATTCTGGGAGTTGAAGTCCCACAGGTCTTAAAGTGGCCAAAGTTGGACACTTCTGGTTTAGACTCTCGTTCTTTACTTTATTTTCTCTTCTTGGAACTTAATGGTTCCCTCAACGTCTCTTCCTGAGGCTTCATGGATCACCTGGACCGTCCTTCCATACAAACGAAGAACACCCCGATTTATCCACATGAAACCGGGGCGAGGGACAGGATTTTAGGGAATGTACCAGGACGGGCCAAAGAGGTTATCAAAATAACCCAGAATAACTTGTCTAGGGAGACCCTGGGAAGAAACCTAAACCAAACATCTCACATCGCCTCTGGAGGAAAAAAAAGGGGGGAGGGGGTGTTGATCCAGGCCTTCTCAAAAGTCAAATGGAAGGGCACAACAGGAAATCATTTACTAGGGACTAGAAACCAGGGGAAACAGAGGCCAGTTGATATATCTGATCTAAGGACGGCCTTTGTTGACTTAGGATGTAAGGATCACTTGAAAGGCTGTTGTGTTCCTGTTGGGGGGGGGGGGCGGGAGTCCCTCCTGTTCCAAAAAAGGTGGCCTCAAACAGTTTTCTGCCTGGTGCTTACAGCTCCTTAGAAATCGTGTCCATCTTTCCTGTTTAATCATTAATCCCGCTTTATTTCTTCAAGAGATTTATCCTCAAACAGAGTACAGGGAGGTGGGCACTTACTTGGCTGGTCTCCCCAGACAATGTTTATTTGAGATTTACAGATTGACTTGGTGCACTACATGTGCCCAGGCTTGGGTTAAATGTTAAGGGGACCTTGAAAGATAAAGTCCTTCCTTCCTTCCTTCCTTCCTTCCTCTTCCTTCCTTCCTTCCTTCCTTCCTTCCTTCCTTCCTTCCTTTTCCTTCCTTCCTTCCTTCCTTCTCATTCACTCAGAATTTTTCCTTTTCCTTCCTTCCTTCCTTCCTTCCTTCCTCCTTCCCTCCCTCCCTCCCTCCCTCCCTCCCTTCCTTTCTTCTCATTCTCAGAATTTTTTCCTTCCTCTCTCTCATTCCCTCCCTTCCTTCCTTCTCATTCACTCAGAATTTTTCCTTCCTTCCTCTCTCTCTCCCTCCCTCCCTTCCTTCCTTCCTTTTCCTTCCTTCCTTCCCTCTATCTTTCTTTCTTTTCTTTTCTTTCCCTTCTCTTTCCTCTTCCTTCTTTTCTTCACTCCATCCCTCTACCTTTGTCCTTCTTCCCTTGCTCAATCCTCCCTCCCTCCCTCCTTTCCTTCCTTCCTTCCTTCCTCTCTCCCTCCCTTCCTTCCTTTTTTCATATTATTGTCTGAAACAGGATATAATTACCCATACACACCCAGCACCACATACATTCTTACAAACGCAATTGACTTCATACTTCACTGGAGACAAGAAAACCCCAATTTATAATCTGCATTACTCAAGAGAGCTACCCCAAATTATACAGTTATAAACTGCACAAATATCACTTTTGAAAATCTGCGAACAAAAAAAAAAATCTGGTGATGTGCAAAGCATGTATTATTCTCCCCCCCCCCTGAAAAACTTTGAATTAATACTCTTATCTGTTTTAAATTTTGGATAAGGGTGAGCGTATGCCCAGGAATGACAGGTTTGGGAATTAAAGTTCAGCTCGTTTAATTTAATTTTAATTTAAATTCAATGGAAATATGAGGGCAATTACTCTTAACTCCCCATGTATTAAATCGTTTTGTCCTTCTGCAGCATTACGAGATGGCAATTCTGGGAGAGCATGTGAAGGTCGCACTTAAGCTGGAGGAGACACATGTAACCTGGAATCTAAGGTGATGCACCCCAAATTTAAAGGGAGAAAGTCCCTTTTAGGGACTTCCTTAGGAGATATGCAGGCATAGATAATTCAGAAAAGATAGAAGAGCTCAAACAACATGTGGAAATGTTTTTCAAATTCAGAATAAAGCTGGAAGGGACCTTGGAGGTCTTCTAGTCCAGCCCCTGCTCAAGCAGGAGACCCTATGCCATTTTAGACTCAACTCCCTACTCAAGCAGGAGACCTTATACTATTTCAGACAAATGGCTGTCCAGTCTCTTCTTAAAAACCTCCAGTGATGAAGCACCCACAACATCTGGAGGACAAGTTGTTCCACTGATTAATTGTTCCCACTGTCAGGAAATTCCTCCTTAGTTCTAGGTTGCTTCTCTCCTTGCTTAGTTTCCATCTGTTGCTTCTTGTCCTGCCTTCAGGTGCTTTGGAGAATAGGTGGATCCCCTCTTCTCTGTGGCATCCCCTCAAATATTGGAAGACGGCTAGCATGTCATCCCTGCTCCTTCTTTTCTCTAGATAGCCATACCCAAACCACTGAAATAATTTGACACCGTTCTCTCCCTTTCCTTTTTAATTGCCTGCATCCTGCCCTCTCTCTCTCTCTCTCTCTCTCTCTCTCTCTCTTTCTCTCTCTCTGCAATCTGCAAGTTATCGCTGTGTTGGAATGGCTTCCCATCAACATTGTGGCACCGAGCCCAAGTGCTAATCCAGCATGGCGAAGTTCTCGACATGTAACCGATATTGCAAGTTAGAAAGGAGGGCAGGGAAGGCGCGAGATGCTCTCTCTTCACATTCTCGAGAGCGTTTCCATGCAAACATGTCCAGCCATAAATGGGACTCGCTGTTAACTGTAGCCAAAGGATCAGACACAGAGGAAGAATGGGAGCAGAAGAAGATCGGACGGCTGAGCGCAGCTGTAAGCTTGGATTCATACTCAACATCTCAATCAGGAGAGCTTCTTCCAAAGCCGTTGCTTGCTAAAGTCAACCTAGGGAGAAGGTCCAAGTTGGTCTTTCAAAGACAAAGTTCTCATGCTGAGGACACATTCATGGGCAGCTTCCCTCAACAGAGAATGGAAGAACATAGGGACCTTGGAGGTCTTCTAGTCCAATCCTTTGCTCAAGCAGGAGATTCTATACTATTTCAAACAAATGGCTGTCCAGTCTTTTCTTAAAAGTCTCCAGTGTTGGAGCATTCACCGCTTCTGGAGGCAGGTTGTTCCACTGGTTAATTGTTCTGACTGTCAGGAAGTTTCTCCTTAGTTCTAGGTTGCTTCTCTCCTTGATGAGTTTCCATCCATTGCTTCTTGTCCTGCCTTCTGGTGCTTTGGAGAATAGCTTGACTGCCTCTTCTTTGGGGCAGCCCCTGAGATATTGAAACACTGCTATCATGTCCCCACTCGTCCTTCTCTTCATTAAACTAGACATACCCAGTTCCAGCAACCGTTCTTTATATGTTTTAGCCTCCATTGAGATCCACTAAAGACCTCAGTGGCCCTCTCCAAACCTCGCTTGTTACCAGTCCTTTTTTTTTTTTTACAACTCAGAAGGAGAAAAAAACACACAATTAAATACAGAGGGAGTAACCATATGTATCGCATTCAGTTAACCATCTTTAGGGTAGCTGGAGGGAAATGAGGAGAGGCAACGATGACCTTAAGACAGAAGCTTAGAAGTTCCTCCAACTGGGTTGGGGTTGATTGAGCTTCTCTCTAATCCCCCACTTCCCTCCTGGCCTTTTGTTTTCTTTCTTTCCAGCTTTTGTTCCATGATATAAGCTCAAGGTGCTTTGCAAAAGTTCAAAACAAAGCGAGCCTCCAACTCGGTGGCTAAAGCTTAAAAAAAAAAACAAGAAAGAAAGAAACAGAAAAAGAAAAAGTAAAAGAAAGAAGTCCTTGGATTAATTCTTGGCCTCTCCAGTTGTAAAGGATCCCACGGAGGAAGGTGATGGAAAGGCTGCTTTGGCGTCTTTGGGCTCGGAGGGCTCTCGGCCACGAGACGGCGGCCCAGAGGCTGTCCCAAGCAGCAGATGCGAGAAGCAGCAGCAAGGAGTGGGAAAGGGAGACGAGCCCAGCCACATGGTTTCTCTTGTACCTCTTAGCTCTTGGGCTGCGTTGTTTTTTTTAATAAGGAAAGGTAGTATAGATAAGGCCCCCTTCTATGGTTTTGCTTCCAGCAGTAACGCTCTGAAGTCAGTTGGGCTAAAAAGAAAATCTTTATTTCTTCTTTCTTTCTTTCTTTCTTTCTTTCTTTCTTTCTTTCTTTCTTTCTTTCTTTCTTTCTTCTTTCTTTCTTTCTTTCTTTCTCTTTCTTTCTTTCTTTCTCTTTCCTTATTCCCATTTTTAGTAAGTCCATTCTAGTTTACGAGTATTTTACTTTAACAGAATAACAGAGTTGGAAGGGACCTTGGAGGTCTTCTAGTCCAATCCCCTGCTCAAGCAGGAGGCGCTAGACCAGGGGTGTCAAACTGCCGGCCCCGTGGGCCGGATGCGTCACGTGGAAGCCACGCCCACCCCATTGCCGGCAGTGGCAAAACCAGCCCGCTACGTTGCGCGACGTCACGCGACGTCGCCAGTTTGACATGTCTGCTCTAGACCATTTGAGACAAGTGTCTGTCCAGTCTCTTTTTAAAAACTTCCAGTGTTGGAGCATTCACAGCTTCTGGAGGCAGGTTGTTCCACTGGTTAATCGTTCTCACTGTTAGGAAATTTCTCTCCTTAGTTCTAGGTTGCTTCTCTCCTTGGTTAGTTTCCATCCGTTGCTTCTTGTCCTGCCCTTCTGGTGCTTTGGAGGCAGCCCCTCAAATACTGGAACACTGAACAGAATAACAGGCTTGCAAGGGACCTTGGAGGTCTTCTAGTCCAACCCCCTGCTCAAGCAGGAGACCCTATGCCATTTTAGACAAATGGTCTAAACCAGGGGTCTTCAAACTTGGCCCTTTTATGACGTGTGGGCTTCAACTCCCATAATTCCTGAGCCAGCATGGGAGTTGAAGTCCCCAAGTCATAAAAGGGCCATGTTTGAAGACCCCCTGGTCTAAACATTGGACAAACACGTCTTGGAGGCTGGGTTGGAAAAATAGAGAAATCCCAGCCTGCCTCTTTAAAACAAGTGCCTTCACACACACACAGCACAAAATTTGACGAAACCCAAAAGGCAAAGCTCCCCCCGAGCACGCAGCACAAGCTTATGATATGGCTACACATTCGTTATTGTGGAGCTGCGCATCTGCCGAGCCTCGGCCTGCCAAATCGTAATTCTTCATGGCAACAGTCCCTGCGCAGAGCTTAAGGCCCTAAGCCCCAGTGCCAGGAATCTCAAACGGGATAAATCCGTGACCTCGAAAATCCACCAGATGCATTCCACATCTGCCCAGTCTGGGAAAACCTGGAGCTGAGGGAAAAGCAGGGTGGGAAAAATGGGATCTCGGATACGTGTGAAGGCAGAGAAAGATGACAGGGGCTTCGGGGGGGGGGAGAAGAAAACAAAAAAATCAACTCCCATCCCCAGCTTTCCTCAAACTAAGCAAACCCCGGGACGGTCTTTAGGAACAGGCGCCGTTCAAACCTTTTCTCTTTACAGCTAGTCCTCCAGTTACGACCAAAATGGAGCTCAACCTTTCTGTTGTTAAGCGAGACGGTCGTAAAGTGAGTGTTGCCCCGTTTTACGACCTTTCTTGCCACGGTTGTTAAGCGAATCACTGCAGTTGATAAGTTAGTAACGTGGTTATGAAGTGGTTTATTAAGTGAATCTGGTTCCCTGGGATCATGTGATCCCCTTTTGCGACCTTCTGATAAGCGAAAAACAATGGGGAAAAACACTGATTTTTGCTTCTCAGACGGTCGCAAAAGGGGATCACGTGATCCCAGGGACGCTGCAACGGCCTTAAGTGTGAACCAGTGACCAAGCGGCTGAATTTCGATCGGCTGAGCGCGGGGATGCGACAAAGGTCCTGAGTGTGAAAAATGGGTCATCTCAGTGCCGTCGTAACATGGAATGGTCACTAAACGAACAGTCGTGAGTTGAAGACTGACTGTACTGTGATTTAGGGTCAGGGGTCTCCCAACCTGGCAACTTTTATGACTTGTGGGCTTCAACCCCCAGAAGTCCCCAGCCGGCCTGGGTCTCCAGATGCTTCTTGAATGAGAAGCTAGAATTCAGGGGTAGGCAACCTTGGCTCTTTTATGACTCGTGGACTCCAACTCCCAGAATTCCTTAGCCAGCCGTGCTGAGGGGAAAGGCAGAGGTTTCCAAGCTGAGCCATGCTGGCTCAGGAATTCTGGGAGTTGAAGTCCATGAGTCATAAAGCGGCCTAGGCCTAGGCCAGGGGTAGGCAACCTTGGCTCTTTTATGACTCGTGGACTTCAACTCCCAGAATTCCAGAGCCAGCCATGCTGAGGGGAAAGGCAGAGGTTTCCAAGCTGAGCCATGCTGGCTGAGGAATTCTGGGAGTTGAAGTCCACGAGTCATAAAAGAGCCAAGGTTGCCTACCCCTGAGCTAGATGTTTTCGAAGGAAAAAACAACAACAACAAGAAAGTCCAGCTGCATTTTGAAAAAGCACCTTTTTGGGATGACTTAACAGGCAGACTCTGTGCCTGATCTGTTCAGATGGACCCAAAGCGCAATTTCGGACCAACGCAACGGCGTGTCCATACAACCCGAAAAAAAAATATTGGAGGGAGGCTGGGGGCAGCATTGCAGCTGTCTGTTTTCGCACCCCTTTGTTGCAAAAGGACTTCGGCCTCTTTTGCGCTGGTGCCACCAAAGGGCGGAACTACGGCGGTACAAGCAGGCCCAACAGAACGCAACGGGCTTAAGAGGCTCCGGGGAAGACTATTTTAGCACAGAGGCCATTCACAGCTGGATCCTTTTTGCAGCTTCGTTCTTTTGCTTTGCCCTGCCCGACTTCTTACGTCTCTTCCCTGTATGGCAGGTCCGATACGACTCTCAGGAAGCCAGCAGGCTGGCGAATATACTATTTTATGGGAAACAAGTAGACTCCCTGGTGTTTCAGCCCAGAACGCTAAATTCTCCTGGCATGTTATGGCTGTAAATCATCCTGAAACGAGCCTTTAAGCTGTAGCCCCAAACCGAGAGCAGAACCAGAAACAACACAAAAAGAAAAAATGGGACTACGGATTGTCAGCTTGAGCATCTCCTTCCTTGGAAACTTAAAATGAAGCTATCGATCATTCATCTTCCCTTCAGGCAGCCCTGGGAATTTTAGGGTGACACGGGAGCCAGGTTAAGTGTCCCTCCTAGAGATTTCTCCATGGCTGGAGAAATTACAAGTCCCACAGGATCCTTTGTGGGATGAAGCTCTTCATTCGGAGGCACAAAACCCATCTTGCTTTCTAGAGTCTATGCATTATGGAACGCATAATATAATAATATAAACGAACGCCTTGAGTCGAGAGCAGGGGGTCTTCAGACTTGGCCCTTTTATGACTTGTGGACTTCAACTCTCAGAATTCCTCAGCCAGGCAGGCTAGCTGAGAAATTCTGGGAGTTGAAGTCCACAAGTCATAAAAGGGCCAGGCTTGAAGACCCCTGGTCAACAGGAAGAGAGGTAGAAGACAGAGGGGAACTCAGGTGAGCAAAGGAGAGAGAGAGATTGAGAGGAGAGAGAGACAGAGAGAGACAGAGAATGAGAGACAGAGACAGAGAGACAGAGAGAGATGATGGATGGACAGATATATATATATATAGAGAGAGAGAGACAGAGAGACAGAGAGAGATGATGGATGGACAGGTAGGTAGGTAGGTAGGTAGGTAGGTAGGTAGACAGACAGACAGACAGACAGACAGACAGACAGACAGACAGACAGACAGACAGACAGACAGACAGACAGACAGACAGACAGACAGACAGACAGATAGATAGATAGATAGATAGATAGTAGATAGATGCTAGAAGATAGATAGAAGATATAAAGGACAGAGAGCAGATGATGGGACGGACAGACAGACAGACAGACAGATAGATGAAAGATAGATAGATGATAGATAGCTAGCTAGATCGATAATAGCATATGATGATAGATAGATAGATAGATGATAGATAGTAGATAGATAGATAGATAGATAGATAGATAGATAGATAGATAGATAGATAGATAGATAGATAGATAGATAGATAGATAGATAGATAGATAGATAGATAGATAGATAGATGATAGACAGACAGACAGATACAGAGAAAGACAGAGAGAGATGATGGACGGACAGGCAGACAGACAGACAGGCAGACAGGCAGAGAAGTTAGAGAGGGAGGGAGGGAGGGAGGGAGGAGCAGACAGAGAGAGGGGGGACTGTCAGTACCAATGGTGACTGAGGGAGAGGTACCCATGGGTGTCTTGTCCTTCTAAGGCTTGCAATCATAACTGGTAACCAACAGTAGTTAGCATTCTGGCTACGGCTACACTGAGGAGAAGGCCATGTCATTCAAGGGCACAGAGATCGGGAAAGAGATCGGCATGAGAACCTCAGGCTTTACCTCTGTGATGATGAAAAAATCGTCGCCCGGCTCCCCCTGGACCACAATTTTCTCTCCATCCTCAAACTGGACCGGCTCTAGTGCATCGGCCACCGTCAGGCGCTCCCATTTGTCCAGAGATCCTACGGGATGAAAGAGCAACTGGTTGATACTCCCGACCGCTGTTCCACCGTACTACAGTCCTAGAACAAACCATAACCGGGTGGGGTGTTTGTTTTTTTTCCTTTTTAAGACTTAAAAGCTCCACTGGGACCCTTGTGTTTATGGTTGACCTCTCCCACCACCACCACCTATCCCCAGGTTTTATTGTCTGGTTTTGCCCAGGCTGAATCCCAGCAAACGGAAACCGTCCAATTTCCTGGAGGGAAAAAGGTTACGCACCCAAAATGGAGACCTTGCTCAAAAATTCTTCATACATTTTTCGTTTTCTCAACGTGCTGCCCTGTTGGGGAAGAGAAGGGGAGAAAAAGAGGAGGGGAGGGGGGAAAGAGAAGAATTAATGCTGCCCACATCGCTGTCAATCTCAGAGGAGACCTCAAGGGTTAAGACACAAAGCGAGAAAATATGCCGAGGGAACAAACAACCCCCATCTCTTCGGTCCACTGAGTTCCCACCAAACGTGAACTTCGCCCTTCATAAATTGGATCGGGTCCTTTTAAAGTTGGTGGAATTTAACGTTGGCGGAATGGGACACAACGTCCGGGCGGTGGGGAGACCCACACCCTTCCTTTCCCTCCCCTGAAGCTTCAAAACGGAGAAAAACTCAACTATGTATGATCCACATCCTGATGAGCTAATTAGTGTGAAGAATCGATTCGAGCCCGCGATTGCACATCTGAAAGGACCTGGAGTTAAGCAGATAAATAATCGGAGGCTTCCCAGCTTTCTCCTTGCCAGTTTAGGAAGACAAAAAGCAGCCTTTCCTTTCTCCACCCCACCCCATCCCAATTTGGATGGTTTAAGCCTTAAACAAACAGGAATGTTTGCTTATAAAGGGAGGGGAAAAGGGCCCGTATTCTCCTCCTCCTCCTCGGAGGGGCTAGTGCAATTCTAGCAGGGGGAGGAAGAATAAGACTGACCAGATGAGAGAAAGTAAAGGCATTATTTGACACATGCGTTAAGTTTTGGTCACCACATTCCAGCAAAGAGGTTGAGCGCAGAGTGCAAAGAAGAGCAAACTAGGATGATTAAAGGCCTGGAGATTAAAACATATGAAGAACTTGTTGCAGGATTTGGGTTTGGCTAGTCTAGAGGAAAGAAGGACTAGGGGGGGGACACATGATAGCAATGTTTCAGTATTTGAGGGGCTGCCACAAAGAAGAAAGGGGGAGGTGTCGATCTATTTTCCAAGGAACCAGAAGGCAAGACAAGAAACCATGGATGGAAACTAATCAAGGGCAGAAACAACCTGGAATTAAGGAGAAATTTCCTAACAGTGAGAACAATTAACCAGTGGAACAGTTTGCCTTCAGAAGTTGTGGGTGATCCACCATTGGAGGTTTTTAAGAAGAGATTGGACAAGCATTTGTCTGAAATGGTATAGGGCCTCTTGCCTGAGAAGGAGTTGGACTAGAAGACCTCCAAGGTCCCTTCCAGATTCTATTCTATTCTATTCTATTCTATTCTATTCTATTCTATTCTATTCTATTCTATTCTATTCTATTCTATTCTATTCTATTCTTCATTCCTTCTATTCTATTCTATTTTATTCTATTATTCTATTCTTCATACCTTCTATTCTATTCTATTCTATTCTATTCTATTCTATTCTATTCTATTCTATTCTATTCTATTCTATTCTATTCTATTCTTCATTCCTTCTATTCTATTCTATTCTATTCTATTCTATTCTATTCTATTCTATTCTATTCTATTCTATTCTATTCTATTCTATTATTCTATTCTTCATACCTTCTATTCTATTCTATTCTATTCTATTCTTCATTCCTTCTATTCTATTCTATTTTATTCTATTATTCTATTCTTCATACCTTCTATTCTATTCTATTCTATTCTATTCTATTCTATTCTTCATTCCTTCTATTCTATTCTATTCTATTCTATTCTATTCTATTCTATTCTATTCTATTCTATTCTATTCTATTCTATTCTATTCTATTCTATTCTATTCTACTCTACTCTACTCTACTCTACACTCTACTCTACTCTACACTCTACTCTACTCTACTCTACTCTCTACTCTACTCTACTCTACTCTCTACTCTACTCTACTCTACTCTACTCTCTACTCTACTCTACTCTACTCTACTCTACTCTACTCTACTCTACTCTACTCTACTTTACTCTACTCTACTCTACTCTACTCTACTCTACTCTACTCTATTTTTTTCTGGCCTCGTCCAGATTTGCTGGGACAGTTGCCCCCAGGATTCCCTACCAGCATGGCTGGAGATTCTGGAAGCTGGGGGAGGAGGGGGGGCAGACTGTAACCTTCCCTTTCCTAAAGTCTTTCTTGAAGACCATTGCTGGTCCAATCCAGGTGGTTTTTCCCAAAATGCAAGGCAAACTTTGACACTGTGTGTGTGGGGGGGGCAATTTCCAGAGCCTCGGAAAGGCCAGACATTCATACAGCAAAGGCTGACAGCTCAGCGCAAGACCAGGGAGGGGAAACTGGACAGCCTCCCACACCAATCCGGGCTGGGAAGTTACAAGTGGCCAGCAGATACTGACAGCTGGAGAAAGAGAGGCAGGTGTCTGCCCCACGCCAACGGGCTGCAACGGGGTGGAGGAGCCCATCCGGAGGTGGCAGCCTGCCTTCCAGCCAAGTGTGGGTTGTAGAAAAATTTTAAGAAGCAATAATCACGGAGCACGGGGACTCTCCAACCCACAGAGGTAATTAAAACCAGACTTAGGTTAGGAGTCAGTGAGGAGGGAGGGGCACAGGGCGAAAAGGACCAGGAGATCAAATTAAACGCCACCGCTCTCTGGGCTTCTCAGAACTGCAAGGCTCCCTCGCTCGTCCCATTGCTCTCCGTTGCTGTTTAGCAACACAGAATCAGCAGATCGGTGCAGCCAATGGCCGACTGACCTCTAAGAAACTCCAAGTTCTCTTCTCTTCTCTTCTCTTTTTTTTTCTTTTTTTAACCAGCCATTAAAACGGGAATAAAATCGATCCCTTGGGTTGGAACGATGATGCAGTACGAAAGGGGGGGGGGGGAGAAAGTCATGCCAAGGGTAAATTAATAGCCTGATGGAGCGGAGGGATTGATCCCTTTCCAAAAGCTGTTATATATTACCGTCTCTGATCCCAAGACAACTCCATTAAATCACAAGCTAAAGTTTGCTCGGGGCCATCCCGTTCCAGATTGTGCATGTGTGTCTGATGGAAACTGTACACAGAGGGGAACACGTTTCATCCCCTCCAGGTCACCGACAGCACGTGAAATCAATCCTAAAGGGGCTGCAAGTGATGGATCATAGTGTTGGATGGTCAAGAGCAGGGGTCTTCAAACTTGGCCCTTTTATGACTTGTGGACTTCAACTCCCAGAATTCCTCAGCCAGGCATGTGTGCCTGGCTGAGGAATTCTGGGAGTTGAAGTCCACAAGTCATAAAAGGGCCAAGCTTGAAGACCCCTGGTCAAGAGAATGCGTCAAGCATTGGCAGCACAATAGCAGAGATCCATTGTACCCTCGTTTAGTTGGTGTTCCCTCTAAGTCTGGAGAACGTCAACTGAAAAGATGCGCCATGTGAAAACCTACAAAACAGCTGGGATCATACAACTGCCGATATGTCGCACTGATCCACCCAGGGGGGAAAGGGATCAAGAGGTTACGTGCAGATAAAGACCTGTGCACTTTCCAGTCTTGCAAAGCATCACCTTGGAGGAGTCCGATCCAAAATTCTGCACAACATTAGCAAGCATTTAAGCCACGAGGGGAGACTTCAGATGTATAAAATGACAAGTGCAAGAACAAAGCAGGGGGAAAGTCATACCAATATTCCGTAGGAAAAAAAAGAAGAAGGAGGAGAAGGAGAAGGAAAGCAATGCCAAGCCAGCTTGGAAAATAGAAGATTTACAGGCAGCCAGTGAGTCCAGAATTTGCAACCTGATACGCAACCGAAAAATAAGAGCAAATGCCATTTCAATTAGTCCTTGCAAACGCATCACTTGAGCAACGGGCCAGGAAAGTGACACGCTCAGTTGTCTGGTCTGACAAAGTACCACACCTGCAGCCTTGCGCCCTCCGCCTGGTCATCTCATCACCAGGACGGTCCCCACCAACCCAGCGAAAAGTTCACCTAGGACTAAAACCCTCAACCGTGATTTATGGACTGCCTCGCCGTGTTGGAAGCATGGGGATTATTATTGCTTTTCTAAGTCCTTCCGCTCCAAGCTGGATGGATTTTGGCTTGACATGGACCCAGAGAGAAGCCAAGGGGAGGGGGGGGAATTCAGGAAGATAGATCTAGTGGGCAACCATCCCAAAGAGAGATGAGGCTTGCCCACTTTCCTTCGGGGAAACGACTGAGTAATGGGCCAGATTGGAGGGGACGGTAGATGGCTGATTAATGCCTCAGCGCGGGGAGCTTCGTAAACCGTGTTAATGTGGAGAATTAATAAATAAACAAAGACAGGAGAGAGGATACCAACTCAATTTGGCCACAGAATGCAACAAAGAGACTTTATGGTCCGAAAACTCCAAGGCAGGCCAAAGGGAGTGATGAGTATCTGAATGTTATGCAGTGCTGCTGGCACCAGGAATCTCTCTCTGTGGCCAATCCAACATTAAACACCTGTTCATTATCTCCTGCCCCATCCTTTTCATTCGCCTTTGGGGGACAATTAGACGTAGCCGTGGGAGGTAGAGCAAGACTGCCAGCTTCGTTCAGCTCTGAAAGACTGATAAGGGCAGTGGGAACGGCTTCTTTCTCTACCCCCCCCCCTTTGCCCTTGAAAACCTTGCCCAGATGTCTTCTTTTGGGGGGGGGGGTTGATTCCCTCCTTGCCTTGTCGGTGGTGAGTTCGGGATGGACATAAGAGTTATGTACACCCGGGAAACCTGGGGATGGGAACAGCTGCAGGTTTTAAGAAACCGTTGTGGGTTTTCTATGGGTTTGGTCTTTGGGGTCTCCAAATGGCATTCAGGAGAACTGAGAGCCTCAACGGTCAGCTGGATTAGAAATATTAATTCCCCCCCCCAAAAATGCATTCGAGTGGATGTGGATAATCATTTTTGTCAATATGCACATTGCTAAAGTTCTTAACTCTATGGTCCTGTGTTCAGGAAGGAAGGGAGGGAGAGAGGGAGGGACAGAGGAAGGAAGGAAGGAAGGAAGGAAGGAAGGAAGGAAGGAAGGAAAGAAGGAAGGAGAGAGGGAGGGAGGGAAGGAAGGAAAGAAGGAAAGAAAGAAAGAAAGAAAGAAAGAAAGAAAGAAAGAAAGAAAGAAAGAAAGAAAGAAAGAAAGAAAGAAGGAAGAGAGAAAGAAAGACAGAAAGAAAGAAAGAAAGGAGAGGGGGAGGAAGGGAAGGAAGGACGGAGGGAGGGAGGGGAAAAGAAGGAAGGAAAAGGGAGGGAGGAAGGGAAGGAAGAAAGGAAAGAAGGAAAGGAAAGAAGGAAGGAAAGAAGGAGGGAAGGAAGGAAGGAAGGAAGGAAAAGAGGGAGAGAGGGAAGGAAGGAAGAAAGAAGGAAAAGAGGAAGTGAGTGAGTGAGTGAGGGAGGGAGGGAGGAAGGAAGGAAGGAAGGAAGGAAGGAAGGAAGGAAGGAAGGAAGGAAGGAAGGAAGGAAGGAAGGAAGGAAGGAAGGAAGGAGCAACTGTGGAAAGCAATGCTGTGTCTTATCAGGCTGAATTAATCCTCTGCAGCCTCCAGGCTTCCATCGCTTCCCACAGCTTACTCCACACTCCCACCCATTCGGTCCCGTGTGATTTTTTTCTTTTTTGCAGCCCCTTTCGCGATGCCAACCAATCTTTTCTCCTTCTCCTCCTCCCAGCCTTTCAGCCTCTGACTCTCTTGCTTCCAAGTTTCATTTCCATTCATCCAGCTTATCTCCCGGGCCCTGCACCTGCCTCTCGTCTACTGGACACGTCCCAAAATGCCCTTGAATTCGGAAGCCAAACCAGCGAAGACCAGCTGAACAACGTTGCTGGGCTTCAGTTCCCAAAGAAACCCTCCAAACGACATCATGGGCTCCTTTCATCTTTATACTAAAGATGAAACTGTGCAACAAATGTAACTCCTTCGATCAACACAAAGGACACACAAGCACACAAGTGAGGAGAAACAAAAGTCCCATCGCTAGCCATTGTGGACATGGGAGATGCTTTAAACCAGACTCCTGTGTGACCCCAACCTACAGGGGAGTCCTCGACTTACAATTGAGCCCAAAATTTCTCTCGCTAAGCGAGACAGCCGTTAAGTGAGTTTCCCATTTTACGACCTTCCTTGCCACGGTTATTAAGGGAAGCACTGCAGCTGTTAAGTTAGGAACACAGCTGTCTGGCTTTCCCATGGACCTGGCTTGTTAGAAGGCCACGGGAAGGGATCCTGTAAACCCAGGACGTTGCAACCGTCATAAACGTGAGTCGGTTGCCAAGAGTCTGAATTTTGACCCCGTGGCCGTCAGGATGCTGCCCGGGTGGTCAGGGTGAAAAACGTCAAAAGTGACTTTTTTTTTCAGGGCCCTTGTCTCTTTGAACAGTCACTCAAGGAACTATTTTAAGCCGAGGAGTCACAAACCCCCAGCCAAGAGGCACAAACGGATTGGAAGGTTGAGGAAAAGATGCTTCAAATATTTCCATAATTTTCTTCTGTTAAAGGACAAAGCTGGACGGTTTTGTGCAGCCAGGGATTTTTTTTTTTTTCCCCCCGATTCTTCCCCCCCGCCCCATTCCCCAGGCAGCCTTTGAAGAGCTAGCTGGAAAACAGGTTCTTGGAACCAAACGGGAAGTTCTTTCCAAAGGGAAGCTGGAGAAAACTGCTTAAGGCAGGAGCCATCAGGGAGCAGGGAAGGGCAGAAAAACCTCAGGAATGAAAAGGACGACGTTAAAAGGATGAAATAAAGGGAAGAGAGTGGGAAAACGAAGAGGGAAGGCTGTTGACACGCCTGCCTTGTGCCAACTTCAGTTTGAAAACGAAGTTGGGGAGAAGAGTCTTAGAAGGTGGACAGTAGAATGGAATAGAATAACAAGAGTTGGAAGGGACCTGGGAGGTCTTCTAGTCCAACCCCCTGCTCAGGCAGGAAACCCTAGACCATTTCAGACAAATGGCTGATCCGGTCTCTTCTTAAAAACTTCCAGGGTTGGGAGCATCCACAGCTTCTGGAGGCAACCCGTTCCAGACGTTGTGAATGCTCCAACACTGGAGGTTTTTAAGTAGAGTTTGGCCAACTGAGTAGACCACAAGGACTGTCTCCCAGTCTAATGGTGAGATACAGGTAGTCCTCGACTTAGGACCACAACCAAGCCCAAAACATCTGTTGCTAAGTCAGACTTTTGTGAAGCGAGTTTTGCCCCCTTTTATGACCACAGATGTTAAGTGAATTACTGCATGTGCTGAGTTACTAACACGGTGGGGAAGTGAATCTGGCTTTCCCCCGTTGACTTTGCTTGTCAGGTCGCAAAACATGACCCCCGGGGACACTGCCACCATCACAAATATGAACCAGTTGCCCAATGCATTTACACTGAAGCTTAAAATCTTCTAAGATCTGGTATGAGGATGCCAAAAATGAAAAAAAAACTGGTGGATGTTGTGCATTTTTGGCATCCTCACGCCAGATCTTAGAAGGTTTTAAGCTTCAGCGCATGAAACACCGTGGGGCAAGTTTCTCCTCTGAAACACCACCTCGTCTCTCCATCTTTTCAAACGCTAGCATGTTTTACTGACCTTCCTCGCGACAAAGAGGAAGGCTACGTTAAGGCCAGCGGCCAAGTTCACCTTTCCGTTGCCTGGTGTCTCCAGATGTGTTGGCAGTCTAACTCCCCATTTCCCATCCAACCCATCGGATGTGGCAGCTGAGCAAAGCTGCTTTGGAACCTCTGGAGTGGAAGGAGTAAATATTAAGAAGTTCATCACGGCTGCAAGCCCTTCTTCGGTCAACAGAACTGCGCCTTCAGATCTGATCGTAGCTCTCCGTGACCCCAAAATGAACTTCATTTCATTTCTCTAGAAGAAAGGGAGCGATCCAAGGCTTCTCATGCCCATAAATAGCGTTTTGTCTAATTTTGGATACTTTTCTCTTTTATAAATCGTATGCAGCACAAATCAGCATGTTGCCTTTTCTTTTATAAAGACAGCTGGCCCTGTTACATCCTCTCCCCCCCCCCAGGCCTACATTTCAAGGACCTTTCCCCACATTAACAAACTCTTTCAATGAAAGCTGAGGGAATGCTTGGAAGGGGGTCACTTAAAGAATAGGGGGAAAGTTTGTTTTTGAAACCCACCATCAAGATGCGTCTGTAGCTATCTCGGTCAATCCCCCAGAGTTTAAGGTCAGTCTTTGCTTTGACCGTTGCGGCCCGTGGGGTTCCATAAATGAGGGCCAGTTCTCCAAAGCTGCCTCCTTCTCCGATGCTGGTGACCAGCTCTCCGTTCACATACACCTAAATTAAAGAACGAAAAAGCAAAGTTAGCTCTTGTGGAGAGAAGCAAGAAAGGAGAGAAAGGAAATTTCTCCAAAAATGGGTAACGCAAGCATACAAAACACACAAGAGCCTGTGGAGATTCTCAGTCATCCAGGTCAGGGTTGTCCCAAAGGTACTTTTACTAAAAGGCAACTGGACTTTCTGGGTGTCCAGTTGCCTTTTGGAAAAAAGCACCTTTGGCAAAAACACGAGGATGACCATGAGCTTATCCGCTCAGTCGCGTCCGACTCTTGGCGATTCTACGGGCCAAGTCTCTCCACATCTTCTGGTCTTGCCCCTCAGGTAGACCTCAACTTACACCCGCTCATTTAGGGACCATGCAAAGTTACAACGGCACTGGAAAAAGTGATTTAACTACCGTTTTTCACCCCTACGGCCGTTGAAGCATCCCTAGGCTCATGGGATCAAAATTCAGCTGCTTGGGCCCTGGTTTCATACTTACGACCGTTGCTGTGTCCCGGGGTTCACATGATTCCCTTTTGTGACTTTTTGATAAGCAAAAATCCATGGGGAAGCCAGATTCACTTAACAACCGTGTTACTAACTTATCAACTGCAGTGATTTCACTTAACCACCGCGGCAAGGAAGGTCGTAAAATGGGGCAAAACTCACTGAACAAAGGTCTCACTTCATTGCAGAGATTTTGGGCTCAACTGTGATCGTAAGTCGAGGACTACCTATACTTCTCGTGAGTTTTTCTACCCTCTGGCTGGTGTCAGGTTTGGTAGTGTCCAGCCGCCATATTCTTTGGCGGGCTGGTTTCCTTTTGCCGCTAACGCTTCCCAACTTAACTGCTTTCTCCAATCAATTCCCCCGCACGACACGGGCAAAGGAAGAGAGAGGCAATTTCGTGATTTCGCTTTCCAGTGACATGTCTGGCACTGCGCGCTCCCATACTTGCTTGTTAGTCACCTTGGGGAAAAACGTACAAGACTCTGATCCCTTTTTTGGGGGGTGACGTTTTAAGCCAACGGCTCAGCCATTGTCTTTTTTTGGAGTATCAGTTTCCAGGGACTGTTTCAACCAGGAACAGTCTCTGGAAGTTGACACTTCAAAAAAGACAATAGCTGAGCTTTCGGCTTCAAACATCACCTCCCTCCCCCCCCCCCAAAAGGGGGGGTTCTGCTGTGGTTGCGTTGGGGTGGGAAGGATTATTCTTGGTCAACAGAATGAATTTTGAGTCTTCCTGTTTGATTGCGAGGCTGACATTTGCTGTGAGGTTTCAGCTGATGGTTGATGGCAGTTCTCCGTCCCAAGAGAGATGCTTACAGGGACACACACCGCCTCCCTCTATTTTTTATTTTTAAACATGTTTCATTAATTGTTAACATACACCTTAATATTTGGTAAACATCGTGTTGTCGGGGTTAGTGTTAAGAAAACAATCAGTAACAATTAATTTCTATAATGCTGTAGTCCATATAGTAGCTTTACTTGATTTCCTCTTCTTCCAATAAGATTCTCTTTTGCCAACCTTAAATTAACAGTTCTTATTTAAATAAATGACAATGGACTATTAAACATTTTTCTCATGTTTCTGCAAATAGTAATCACACCCCAGGTCTCGTCCCTTCCTTTCAAAAGTTCATTCATTTCTTGCGCTCTTGACTTACAATCCTTTTCAGGCATCCTGCTCAGGAAAGAAGCCCCTTCTATTTGAAGGTGGCCTTGACTTAAAGTTCGGTTTCAAGATTTAAAAAAAAACAAAAAAAAACCCAGAAACCTCCATCACAGAGACCACCCTGGAAAGTCCAGGCCCCGTAGGCGGAACTAGGACATTAAGGGGAAAAAAGAAAAAAGAAAAAAATCGCAGGAGATAACAAGGAAAACAACTTCGGAACTGCTGCCAAAGAAAACACAACTTAGCAGAAATATCAAAAGTCAGAGAGAGAGGAGAATTCTTCCAAGGGTGATGGGAGGGATCGTGTTGCTTCGTTGCCTTCAACATTATCATCTTTGCTTGCCCTCTCCACTTGAAAATTGCTCATCTTCTCTAGGACCAACGGTCCTAAATCTGATGCTCTCTGGATTGGTTGGACTACAACGCCCATCCTTCCCACGGCCAGACAAGCTGGGGATTATGGCAGCTTTTGCTTCTCCAGAAGCAAAATGGAGGGCGAAAAAGGACCACTATGAAGACATGCATGATTATCCTTCTGTCTGTGAATTTAAGAACTTGCTTCCCAGATGGGAAATGCCAATTTTGGAGTCTCCGGACCATCAGACAGGGAAAAGGTCACCTCTACAAAAAGGCCAGTCTGCTAGAGAGGAGAACGTATGGTCCTCAAGGTTTCAACCTCCGTGTTCCACCCAACATTTTATATGATGATGAGAAAGTACGTTGATGATAAGCTGCCCTGTCATTCTGGCCTCTGCTCGCAAGTTCAGCTCTGCTGCATTTGCTTGCATGATCTGCCTCTTGGGAGACAGAAGAAAAAGAAATGGGGGAGGGAGGGAGGAACAAGAGAGGGAGGGAAGGAAGGAAGAAACAAGGGAGGGAAGGGAAGGGAAGGGAACGAAGGAAGGAAGGAAGAAATAAGGGAGGAGGGAGGGAGGGAAGGAAGGAAGGGAAGAAAGGAAGAGAAAGAAAGAAAGAAAGAAAGAAAGAAAGAAAGAAAGAAAGAAAGAAAGAAAGAAAGAAAGAAAGAAAGAAAGAAAGAAAGAAAGAAAGAAAGAAAGAAAGAAAGGAGGGAGGGAGGGAGGGAGGGAGCGAGGAACAAGAGAGGGAAGGAAGGAAGGAAGGAAGGAAGGAAGGAAGGAAGGAAGGAAGGAAGGAACAAGGGAGGGAGGGAAGGGAAGGGAAGGGAAAGAAGGAAGAAAGGAAGAAAGGAAGGAAGAAATAAGGGAGGAGGGAGGGAGGGAAGGAAGGAAGGAAGAAAGGAAGAGAAAGAAAGAAAGAAAGAAAGAAAGAAAGAAAAAGAAAGAAAGAAAGAAAGAAAGAAAGAAAGAAAGAAAGAAAGAAAGAAAGAAAGAAAGAAAGAAAGAAAGAAAGAAAGAAAGAAAGAAAGAAAGAAAGAAAGAAAGAAAGGAGGGAGGGAGGGAGGGAGGGAGGGTATGTCTGTTAACAACACAGTCACCACGACATGATTAAAGATTGGAAGTTGAGAAAAAAATATCATGAGAAGAAGATGAAGAAGGAAATCAAAAAAGACCCACAGTTTTATTTTGTCGGCGGGGATCTGCCGAGGAAAGATCAAGGGACCGTTTCAGGCCAAATCTTCAAACCCTGAGTTAATATGTCAGCTCAGGCCAGGTATCATCTATCCACGGGACTCTGCAAACGTGGGTTAAAAATCAAGCCAAAATTCCTTTTCCATGGCTGGAGCTGCGGAGCCCATCTACACAGTAGCCAAAGATCTGACTTTCCCTCCCCCCCTCCCCGCCCTCCTCCCTCCCTCCTTCCCTCCCTCCCTCCCTCCCTCCCTCTCTCACTTTCATGTCTTTGCAAAGGAATGCAGAGCTGGAGATACCCAAACATGAAGAGTTATGATTCTGGCAAAAGCCTGCAGCTTTGCAAAGATCAAAAACATTCTGGGCTTCTATTGTTTTCCATCGCTTTTGATATGAGTCACGGCTCTCTTCCCCACAGCTCCCAGTTCACCCGTCTCCCTTTCTCTGGCCAGCCACTGCGATTCAGTAACCGTGGCAGAAATCATACAGGCGGTCCTCGACTTATTCGTTTAAGTGACCGTTCAAAGATACAACGGCACCGAAAAAAGTGACCTGTGACTGTTTTTCCATGCTTAACTACACTGCAGCAGCACACACACACACACACACACCCAGGCTCACCTAATCAAAGTTCAGACGCTTGTGCGACTGGGGGTTCATATTTATGATGGTTTGCCGCGTCCCAGGGGGTCGTGTGATCCCAGCAGGAAAATTCCCATGGGGAATTTTCGTTGCAAAGCGAGGCGGGTTATGGAAATGGGAAGAATGGGAAGAAATCGAGAAGAAATTAAGAAGAGCTGCCTTTTCCGGTGCTTGAAAGCATGAGTTCTGTCAGCTGGGCTGCTAGTCCTCACTGTTTTGCTGCCCAATCTTGAAGCAATGTGGGGAGTGGAGAAAAGGGGTTGGGAGTTGCATGCCCCCTGACTCCCCCCAGATTTCCCAGCCCTAGATCTGTAAGAAATGGAGAAAGCATCTCCTTATGAAATGCGAATTGTCTCTGATAAATAAAACAGCTCGCTGGTCCATTTGCTCCCTCTTGAAATCGGCCCTGCTGGAATTATGGTCTGATCCGTGAGCTGTAACAAGACCTGGCTTGTTATTCCTGAGTCAGAAACTCCAGATATGGAATACGGTTCCAGCAGATAGGAGATCTGTTCCGTTTTTGCGGTCAGGTGACAGCTTCGGTAGCTGTGGAAACAGGGCAGACTGCCCAAAACATTTTTGGGTCAAAATAGAAATAACAGGCTTCCCTTAAAAAAAAAAAAAAAAAAAAAAGGTTGAAAGTCGCAGCTCCAAAGTGTGGGTTTGGGACCGGCCAAAGAAAATAAAATCAAAATAAAATGCCTAATCCGTCGTTCTAAATATAAACCCCACCGGGTGGTTATTTTAATTGGACAAGCCTCGCTGAGGGCTGTTGTTGTTTTTTGTGTTGTTTTTTTACCTCTTCTGCTCTAGCAAAACAAAAACAAAAAAAAATAAAATAAAACCGAAGCGTGGTCAGCTCAAGTTTTCAAAATAGAGACCTGGGACGGCTTTGTTTTGAGAGAGAAATATTCTGGAGAGATAGTGGGTGAGAGTCGGATAGCCGGCTAAAAGCAGCATTGTGTTTTCGCAGTCTCAGAAGTTGCCTTGTAAGCTTGCCCCAACAGGCTGGGCCCGAGACCTTAATGGATCCGTCGCTTAACGGATATGGATACGCAGGTTCGTTTAGCGAGCGTGCAAAGTTACAACCGCACTGGGAAAAAAAAATGACTTACAACCGGTGTTTACGCTTACAAACTATTGCAGCATCCCCATGGGGACGGCGTCAAAATTCAGACGACTGGCAACCAACTCATATTTATGACCGTTGCAGTGTCCCGGAGTCACAGGATTCCCCTTTGGTGACCTTCTGACAAGCAAAGTCAAAGGGGGAAGACAGTTCCGCTTAACAACCGTGTTGCTAACTTAACAACTGCAGTGATTCACTTAACCAGGGTGGCCAGTAAGATCATACAATGGGGCAAAAGTCACTTAACAACAACAACAATAATAATAATATGGTTGGAAGGGACCTTGGAGGTCATCGAGTCCAACCCCCTGCTCAGGCAGGAAAGCCTATACCAGTGGTGGTGAACCTATGGCACGGGTGCCAGAGGCGGCACTCAGAGCCCTCTCTGTGGGCACGCGCGCCGTCGCCCCAGTCCTAGGCCTTCAGCTGGGTTTTATAAAACCTTTTCGCTTTAGGCCTCCGCCGCCGTGTGCAAAAAAAAAAAAAAAGGTTCAATCAGTCAATTTCAACTTCTTGCGGAAAAAAAAAAGACCTTGCAAAGTTGGAATTGATTGATTGAACTTTTTAGTCCACCCTGTCTGCCGTTACCACCGCAGCCACACCCCCCAATTGGCCACACCCAGCAATGGGCCACACCACCCGGCATAAGTGGGTTTTTGGGTTGCAGTTTGGGCACTCAGTCTCTAAAAGGTTCGCCAACACTGGCCTATACCATTTCAGACAAATGGCTGTCCATCTCTTCTTAAAAACTTCCAGTGTTGGAGCATTCACCGCTTCTGGAGGCAGGTTGTTCCACTGGTTAATCGTTCTAACTGTCAGGAAGTTTCTCCTTAGTTCTAGGTTGCTTCTCTCCTTGATTAGTTTCCATCCGTTGCTTCTTGTCCTGCCTTCAGGGGCTTTGGAGAATAGCTTGACTCCCTCTTCTTTGGGGCAGCCCCTGAGATATTGGAAGACTGCTATCATGTCCCCCCTCGTCCTTCTCTTCATTAAACTAGACACACCCAATTCTAGCAACCGTTCCTTACATGTTTTAGCCTCCAGTCCCCTGATCATCTTGATTGCTCTTCTCTGTCTTGCTTAGTAACAGAAATCAATGCGGAAGCCGGATTCACTTAACAACCGGGTTTCTAACTTAACAGCCGCCGGGATGCCGTTTACAACCTTCCCAGCAGCAAAGACAATTGGGAAAGATGGATCAATGTAACGACCGTGTGAGTCACTCACAATTGAAGGGAGTCCCTTCACAAATCATGGCCAGAAGCTGAAATGTGACTGGATGTGACTCACTTAAAAAAACTGCCTGGTTAAGATTTGAAAACCAAAAACAAGGGGCCACCTTAGAGCTGTCTTCATCGCCCTCCTTGCAGTGACGCTCAGTCGTATTTCGTCTCCATCCTCGCCCTGCAGATGTGGCAGGCTTCAAGTGGAGACATTCTCACTTCCCCAGTCGGAAGAATGAGTCAGTCGGATTTCTTGAAGAGACGATGACTTTGGGACAGGCTTTCAATGCCCAACAATGCTTAATTAGATGACCTCCTGACCCACCAAGGCCTCGCCATAAAAAGAGACTGTGTCTCCCTAAATAGCTGCAAGGCGCTGCCGGGTGGCTTAAAATACGCTAGCTGCTTCTTAAAATAGAACCTGGGTGGGAAAGGACTTTATTTTGATATGATCTAGGGAGCCACAGAATGATCCGTCTCATCCTCCTCCTCACCACCATCAAAGGAAAGAATAATTCCAAAGAAAATATCAAAGAATGAGAATGGAATGGAATGGAATGGAATGGAATGGAATGGAATGGAATGGAATGGAATGGAATGGAATGGAATGGAATGGAATAGAATAGAATAGAATAGAATAGAATAGAATAGAATAGAATAGAATAGAATAGAATAGAATAGAATAGAATAGAATAGAATAGAATCTTGGAATGGAATAGAATAAATAGAGTAGAGTAGAGTAGAGTAGAGTAGAGTAGAGTAGAGTAGAATAGAATAGAATTATAAGTTGAGGACTGCCTGTAGCCTCCACCTTCAGAAATCTCCTTTTCTGCTCATCTCCCAGTTCCAAACTTTGTTAGATACAATGCCCACACTCCTTTTAAATAAGGCATTTTGTTCCCAGCCCTGCCATCCTTTTCCTCAAAAATGCCTGAAGTCCGGTTTCCAGGCCCACCCGAGCAGTCCAGAGGGAAGCCGTCATCTTCAGGTGTCACCACTGCAAGGTTCCAGCCCTTCAGAGCAAGTTTGGAAAAGCAAATTGAATCTTCTGAAGATGAAAATCACTTGCCCGAGGCTCCTTACTTACTCTTTACGGAAGGCATGAGACAGACAGAGAGAGAGAGAGAGAGATGACCTAATCCTAAATGATTAGCAAAAAAAACCACCCAACGCTTCGGGCACATTCCAACTTGATCACCTTCCATCTTGAGATTGTTTAGTGGTAAACTGCATGGCCTACGGGCCTGGTTACTCTGAGGCTTTAAACCTAAAATAATTTGTTGGCTGATGATACGCCATTAAGCGACTTTATACGGACAAATAAGTTTGGCTCCTGATGGCAATTCATGGGAAGAATAGAATAGAATAGAATAGAATAGAATAGAATAGAATAGAATAGAATAGAATAGAATAGAATAGAATAGAATAGAATAGAATAGAGTTGGAAGGGACCTTGGAGGTCTTCTATTCCAACTCCCTGCTCAAGCAGGACACCCTATACCATTTCTGACAAATGGCTGTCCAGTCTCTTCTTAAAAACTTCCAGTGTTGGAGCATTCACCGCTTCTGGAGGCAGGTTGTTCCACTGGTTAATTGTTCTAACTGTCAGGAAAGTTCTCTTTAATTCTAGTTTGCTTCTCTCCTTGACTAGTTTCCATCCATTACTTCTTGTCCTGCCCTCAGGCGCCTTGGAGAATAGCTTGACTCCCTCTTCTTTGGGGCAGCCCCTGAGATATTGGAACACTGCTTTCATGTCCCCCCTCATCCTTCTCTTCATTAAACTAGACATACCCAATTCTTGTATATAGGCATGAACAATAAATCAGCTTAACTGGAATTTAATATATGGACCTGATTCTTCGCACTTGGCAATACACCAGAGTAGTGAAACACACAGGAATGTTCTTCCTAAACCTGACTTGCAGCCACTCAGTGCCTGGAATAATTAATCTGAC
Organism: Azemiops feae; assembly: GCA_023970755.1. Taxonomy (NCBI): domain Eukaryota; kingdom Metazoa; phylum Chordata; class Lepidosauria; order Squamata; family Viperidae; genus Azemiops; species Azemiops feae. Next base: position 535,697 of record JALGBA010000713.1, on the reverse strand, counting down.
ACCAAACTAATCACATCAGAGCTCAGAGCAATGTGTGAATAGGCTTCACACATTCCTTCCCTCTCTAGGTCACCAGTAAGGAGGAGTCAGAAGTTCCCTTGTTGATATCTTAGCCAGAACATCAATACATTTCTATAAAAAAGGAAGACAACGTTAAAGGAAAAAAAAGTATTTTCAAAGAAGCCAGTTGCAACTTACATACACCTCCCCATGATCAATCACGTAGAAGTTGTCGCCTTCGTCACCTACAGGGGAACAGAAACACAAATCAGAGCGTGATTTTGCACCAGCTTTGGAAATACTTGATCAGAGAAAGCTAAGTTATTAAGCTAAGTTATTTCTGTTATTGAGCCCAGCCTCCTGTTCAGGATAGGAAACCAGACCAAGATTGAAGAGAGTTGATGTTCCTCAACTGTAGATCTTTAAAACTGAGCAATTGACACAGCTAAGACTGTGACACTCTGCAGGACAATTTTTTGGGGGGAATTGTGTTTGGTTTTAAGGCGTTGCAGAGCCAGGAGTTCAATCCTGACCGGCTCAAGGTCGATTCAGCCTTCCATCCTTCCCAGGTCGGTAAAAGGAGGACCCAGATTGTTGGGGGCAAAAGGCTGACTCTGTACACCGCTTAGAGAGGGCTGTAAAAGCACTGTGAAGCGGTATACAAATGCTGTTGCTGTGTGCCTCTCTTCACTGTTCCAAGCTTCTCCTGATCTTCGAATCCAAGGTCCCGTATAGGGTCTATAATGGAAACTTCCAGGGTTTGGAGATGGCTAGTGAGGAGATACGAAGGAAAGACTTGAAGCCCACCTTCCAGCTTCTGCTTAGAAAATGAAGTCTTTTGGACCCAAGCACCCACAGATGCAGACTTTGCAGAAGAGTCTTAAAAAATGGATTTCTTTGCCTCCCTTGAAGGAGTCAAGGTATGCATAGATTCTGTAAGTGATGAATGATCTGAGCAAGGACAACATTGACGTATGCTGTCAACGCATGACGCTCACCTTGCTGGATCACAGTCTCTCCAGCGATGTGGGTGACAGGGAACATGGCGTCAAATATGTCACTGCAAAGAGAGAAAAAGAAGAAGCAGTGGTTTAGCATGATGGGTGAACGCTGTGTTGAAGCATGAAGTTGTTAACCCTTCAAAGGGCAGTCCATCAAACAAACACAACCAATTCCATTTCTATTTTTTTTAGTACAAGGTTATTCAGGTGGTCCTCGACTTACAACGGTCTATTTAGTGTCCATTTGAAGTTACAACGGCACTGAAAAAAGGGGACACGGGTTTTTCATACTTATGACCTTTGCAGCGTCCCCAGGCTCACCTGATCAAAATTCAAAGGCTTGGCAACTGACTCGTACTTATGACCGTTGCAGCGTCCCGGGGTCACGGGATCCGCTTTTGCGACCTTTCCTCTTTTGGATTGGGTATTTTAATCTTCTGAATAAGATTTTTTTTTTAAATGGAAAAAAGGAAAGGGAAGGAAAGGAAAGGAAAGGAAAGGGAAGGGAAGGGAAGGGAAGGGAAGGGAAGGAAAGGAAAGGAAAGGAAAGGAAAGGAAAGGAAAGGAAAGGAAAGGAAAGGAAAGGAAAGGAAAGGAAAGGAAAAAAGAGACAAATGAGAAAGAAGACCTAAGGGAGAAATTTTCCCCAAATATTGGCAGCGCATCTGCCAACGCAGTTGTGTGTATTGTTGGAAGATGAAAGAGTGAGGGCTAAATCAACTGCATCCGCTGACAAATTGGTCTCAAAAACACTGCCGGTGAGTTGTGTCCTGACGCAACACCCGTGAATAAATAAAAACGTGAAAGTGACCTTCACAATGACACCACAGCCTGGTTGTACAGCAGCATGTTTTTCTCTCTCTGGGTGTCCCACACCGTCGAGGAGAACAAAGACGTTTTGACAAAGATTCACCCAAACAGAGGGAGGTCAGCCTGTAACCTATGGCAATTTTTACTCCCATATATGGGAAAACTTGCAAAAATCCCATTATTAGCTTATTTCCTGTCCAGCAGTTCCAAAATCCACTCAAGGCTTAATTTTAGGAAACACCCGGTCATAAATTTAAACCTAAAGCCATTATCTTTATTCCTGAAGAGTTATCATATCAGCAGACGGTCTCAGAGTGATTCACGGACAGGCAGGGGAGAGATTCAGAATAAGAGAAGGACGAGAGTTGAAAGGGACCTTGGAGGTCTTCTAGTCCAACCCCCTGCCTCGGGAAGACTCAGGAAGCCTTGATCCTTCTTTGGAGGTTGGCAGCTGGGGGTGGGTGGGGAGAAGCTGTGGGATGGGGTATCTTACACCCATAATCCACTGAAGAAGAGAAGGTTCCTTGAAATTCCTACATGAACTGCCCCAAAGAAGAGGGAGTCAAGCTATTCTCCAAAGCGCCAGAAGGCAGGACAAGAAGCAACGGATGGAAACTCATCAAGGAGAGAAGCAACCTGGAACTAAGGAGAAACTTCCTGACAGTCAGAACAATTAACCAGTGGAACCACCTGCCTCCAGAAGCGGTGAATGCTCCAACGCTGGAAGGTTTTGAAGAAGAGACTGGACTGGACGGTCTGTTTTTGGCTAAAGTGGGTTATTGTGTTCTCTGCCACAGCCCCTCCCTCTTTGCTGGGGATGATGGGAGTTGACCTCCCAAGCAACCAAAGTCACTAGATTTGGGGAAACCATCCCAGAATAGGTTTCTCCGATCTTCAAACCGATGCAAATTTTCTTCTTGGCCGAAATACGCAGATTTCTCGGCCAAGGCAAGCGGAGGTCAAAAAGATTCCCTAAAGGCAGAAAGTTCCTGAATAAGGCCTTTTAACCGTCCACGGGCTTAGAAATCAATTACTGTCTCCTTCTGAAAGGATCTGTCGTTTCAAAGGAAACGGCCTCCCGTCGGTGTAGTTTTCATAAAGAGAGAAGGAAGGGAAGTGACAAATTTAGCTCAGGAGAAAAAAGGGGAAAGGCCTGTCACAAATTCATTGCTTAAGGGCCATCCTAAGCTGCAGATTACGGCTTGGGAGAAGAAACAGGTGCCCTGCATTTTTCTTGCTCCGTTAAACTTGTATCACTCAAGACCAAAAAAAAAAAAATGCACCACAACGCCCACAACAGGATACATCACATTTCATGGGTGATGCTATTATTATTTCAAGGACCAGGTCAAAGAAAGGTTGAAATATAAAATGGATCACAGGCGG